>JASCZW010005818.1:0-184929 GCA_034211315.2 Aedes japonicus
ATGTACTAAATGGATGGTCTCTTATTAGCATCTGCTACATAGTATTCTATAGGCTATTGGGGATCAAGAGCTGGCCTTGGTGGCAAAGTTAAGAACTATTGACATGATGATAGTTTCAAAATAAAATCTTCACGGTGAGGAAATCCAGAAATTTTTAAAACACTTGATTTTTATTATTCTATAAACCACCCATCCTTATAACCGTTTGTTATTCGGCTTCACTATCCTAGCGGTTTGGCTTAACTACCTTTTCCACAATCATGAGACGTTTTGCTGTTCTTCTAAGATCTTTTTTTCCCTAATAAACATCATATAGTATTGGTTAATTTTTATATTATGGATCAATACGGTCCATGGTGAACCCTAGAAAAATATTTTGTGATGACCTAGTTTCACTTGTAAGAAATCCGATGTAGACTTGAAAATATCGGTTTGCAAAAATATAGTTTTCAACAGTTTCAGATGTTCCACAGGAAATTTTCACTTGGTCACATTCTTCCTACATAGCATAGCATCATATGCATATTCTTGAACATCTATTTAGAATGCATCTCCAAATGTAAAATGTAAAGATTTGTGTACGCTGCATGTAGAAGTAAAGAACGCTTCTCTATATTCTTTCATACATTCCCATATTTTGCCACTCAGCGCCAGTACTGACCATTGTCTGCCGTTGTCTTTGTTCAAATCCCTTCTATGATTGAGGATACTGTCGATCATGACTTATGATCCCCATCGCGTCTCCCAATAAATTCTGAGGCAGAGGAATCTTTCCTAGATTGAAGTATGTCTTCAATTTCACTGTCGCAAGGCAACAGGACCAATTTACAGACCACTTTGAGCAAGCTTTGTGAGTCATCGTTTATGACGTCCTTGGACACAAAATTGAGAATATTTTATTCAAGCTTTCTTCTATTTGTCTATCATGCATCTCAAGCATGGAAGGCGTTCGGACAACGATCCGACTATTTTCGATGTAATGAATATTTATCCTGAATTTTTGCAGTTATGTCGTGACGCACCGGCGTATTCCGAAAATAACCATTCAGTTTTTAACTGCGGCATAGTCAATCAAACCACGAATTTCATTGGCCACATTTGAAATGGGTAGAAATCCATTGTCTTGGAGCAGCTAGGTATTCCAAGAGCTTAAGGAGCTATTCATAAATCACGTAGACTTTTCTGAGGAGGAGGAGGTAGGGGGGGTTGGCCAAAGTTTACGCTCCTATAAAATTTCAAAGAATTGAAGGTTTACTTGAGGTCTGAGATTTAAAAAAATAAGTCTACGTAGTTAATTAACTGGCCCTTAGCAAAAGCACCAGCTGTTTTTGTGAAAGCGTCCAATCTGCAAAAACATTGCCATCACAGAAACAGTTTTCATCTTTTTGACGGATGGTCCTTCAGATGACCAACTTGTCGATCTAGTAGCCTTTTATATAATTTCGGGTGGATCTGTTGAGCAATAATTGGATGTTGTTGAGCTAAATGGCGCCTCGGGCTGCTTTCAGTACCTTTAAACATGCTGCGGCATCCTTCCACCAAGCAATTGAATAACTGAAATTCTGTATCAAGGTGGAAAAACGTTTATTTACATTCGTCATTTTGCGTGATAAACAATTTATTAACCCTTTGCACTCCGCTGTTGCCGCTACGGCGACATTCAAAATGAGAGAGTTCGGATACTGAAGTGCAAAGGGTTAAAATGCATACTAAGTGATATAATGTTTATTCATCAGTTTATTGTAATTGTATTAAACTACCATACAAAAACAACATTTAACTTTCGATAGTTATAAAACAATCGTGTTTCAATATTCACTAATTGATTCATTTAAAATATCTGTTGTAAAATTTATTATTTTGTTAGTATCAATTAATGGAGATGAAAAAAACGTATTACGTAAAAACGGGATATGGATGGCTTTGTGCAAACGCGAAAACTGGTAGCACAGCATGAACATGTTTTTCGAACACAGTGTTGTATGCCTAATTCCGAAGACTGCTTCACCCCATGGAACAATATTGGGCCATCGCACAGAGGCACAATTCTGAAAAAAAGACGGTCAAAAACATTTTCACCCTTTTGCCATCATTTTATCGACTAGGTGTCTTGAGAAGAGTTGCTCAAAATATTATTCCGCATCTTTTGAAAAAACACACCTAACCTTTCATAAGGGATTTACTACACTTTCAAATTCTAATATCTTGCAGCTACGAGATAACAGGTTATTGTATTCGACAAAGTTAGAGAACAGGTAATTATAAAAAAAGTTGCTGAAGACACTAAGTTTCTAGAGCCCAAAGTTAAAGAGATATAGTTCGTTATCTTTCAGCACAACCTTAAAACTGTTTAGATAATTAGTACTTTGTTCAAATTTGAAGATTTCAATATGTTCTAAATAATTGCAGGAATTACAAAAATACACATTTTTGCTGAACACACCAATGCTCTCTGATGATCACATTTTGATATATGGTGATTAAAGCGGCTGTGTGACGTCATAATCAATCGCCTCGAAAAGAGTGGGCTGTTTCTAGCAAGGTCTTAAACAGATTATATTTGAAAGATAATCTTATAAACAAGTATTTCTGAAACTTTCAGCGTTGGGTACTGAAGGGTACCTTGTAAAACGTCAATTTGAAATAGTACAGGTTATCAGCCAATTTATATTTCACATGTGACGTAATGTTCGACAAATTAAAAAAAATTATGTGGGTCCTGATGGAGTCTCAAATTAATTGTGTTTGAAAGAGTATCTTATGAATTAGTAATCCCGAAATTTTCAGCGTTGGATACCAAAGGGTACCCGGTTAATTCGTAATAAAAAAAGTTAAGTAGAAGAAAAAAATATGCTGAGAAGTGTAATAGTATCTATTTGAGTAACGGGTGTTATAAAGAATGTGCGCACCAAAAAGTAGACAACGGGAAATTAGTGGTATTAAATGGAAAATATGAGAAAATCAAAATTAAAGCATTTATTTAAGACTTCATAAAACTACAAATATAAAACATATACAGTTAAGGCAATTTGACCTGTTATATCCAAATGCCCGCACCTTTCGTTTGACACCTTCCATCAGTTTTTGCACAGTGTCATCCGTCACCAATTTTGCAGCTTTCTGCCAGTTACGCCTGAAGCTCTTCTCATCAATTGCTACGCTATTCGTTTTTCGAAGATTCCCCTTGACCAGAGCCCAATACTTTTCGATCGAACGGAGTTCTGGCGAATTTGGCGGATTGCAATAATTTGGGACAATATTTACAAATTGGCCCTTTTTAAAAACTGTTTGAAATATATGCCTCATACCTACTTCTGAAACCCTCCTCACACCCCGGAAATGTTACGTAATTTATGCATGTTCCCTTTATAAAGTTATCCACAGCGAAGAGCAAGCAGCAATTTAAAGTATCAGTAGTGATATCACGTTGAAAGCTCAACATTCTCTCTACAAAAAGTAGTATGTTTCAAAATTTACTGTGCGTGTTTTTAAAAGATGCGGAATTATATTTTAAACAACTCTTCTTCAGACACCTAATCGATAAAATGCTGACAAAAAGATGAAAACGTTTTTCACCTGGTTTTTTTCAGAATTGTGCCACTGCGCATCGTCATGCCCTTGAGAAGACCTTAAGAAGACTCGAAAAACTGTTGTGAGCGAGAAACAGTTCAAGGCAAATTGGAGATCTGCGGCGAATAAAGTGGACTAGGGGACTGTACAAAATCTTATGGCAGGTGTTCAACGAAAGACCCGGTAATTCGCATTTGGTAAAAAGGAAGCTTACAGGGTGCGGCAGAAAATAATGCGAACATTTGTTCTACTTGTTTCAAATCCTATTTTCAACTAATTCAAGGAATAATATCAACATTTTCGAGTTCAGCTATCCTTATTAAGTCTTTTTAAACAAATTTATTCAATGTGTCTTCCATTTTTATTAATGACATCCTCGAGCCGACGCCGCAAGCCAGAGCATGTCTTTCGGACGTAGTCCACAGGGTCGTCAGGGTTTTCACACTAGAGTGTGATGTTTTGCAGGCTCGTGCTTCAATGACTGCCCAAATCTAATAATCCAAAACGAATTTGTAAACAAAAGTAAACATAAACAAATACACTTTCGATAGAAATTAGTCACTAGCTACACGAATTAACCCAATATTCAAGTTTGAACATTTTCGCATTATTTTCTGCCGCACCCTGTATGCTCAGGGAGTTAAGAAACTTTCTTTAACAAAACTTCCCTAAAGCAAACCTTAATCTTAGCCACTTTTAGCATGGTATCGCTTAGTAGCGGCGCCTTAACCGACTAAATTAAGGGTGGACCCTTCGATCACCACATATTTTTTCGTAGAAGAAAATCATAAAAAATGCTTTAACTTAAATGGGTTAAATTCTTTAGCAAAAAATAAGTTAAGATCCAGCTCGAACCAGTAAAACACGCAGCATGCCATGGAAGCAAAAAAAAAACCACGTGCTCGTGCCACACCACGCAGCTTCAACGCCAAAGGGCTGATGGAGCTATTAAGTTCGTACGTACGATGCAATGCCACCAAGCGAGGAAACCACCAAAACCTTCAGGGAGGTGACAGGAATGAGAAAAAAAAAGTAAACCTCATCATCAACGCTCCTTTTTATCTCTTCGGCCAATGATGATGTTTAACCGCTTCGTTTTCCGTCTTGTGAAGCACTTTTCTAACCACCAAAGAACCAGCCAATTGCCATCTCGGCAAGTGAGTGTGATGGGCTGTTAGCGCGTGCCATTTCTGTATGTGTTTATGTTACAATTTGTTTGGTTAGTTTTTTTTTGCTTCCCTTTGTATCTGTATTCCATTAACGTGAAGACACTTTTTTTTTCGGGTGCCTTCGATTTCCTAAAAATCGTTAAACCAAGCAACTATACAAGACAATTTACTCTCTTGCGAAAGACTTGCGTCCGTTTTGGCAGGAACGAAGGAACCGACCGAAGGAAAAATGAATCCCAGCCTGACGGTGCAAGAAGGGGACGGAAATCGAATGCGATTGCGGACGGAAAGAAATGGTCATCACCATCATCAGCACCGTCGGTAGTCTTCAGGTAGATTCGAAAGACGAGACTGGGATGATCGGACCCCTCTTCTAGGAAAGAAACCGGTTGAACCAAATATCTTCGCTCGCTTCGTCAACATAATTGTGCAAAATAGGTCTGTTTTTCGATTCCTTTGCCTCACTTCACAACATCGAAGCGGTTCACATTTTGCGTTGACTCTTAACCATGGGATTCCAGCGCAGTGAGAATGCAAAATCATTGCCGCTAATTGAATTCTGGTGCTTTTCAGCATCTGCCCCATTCCTAATTGACAAGTGTAAAAATGTGAAAGTTCCGTCACGGAAGAATCCTGATCCAGGACAAAGCAACAGATGCATCAAACTTTCTCCGCGTTGGTGATGGTCTTTGTACTGATGTGGACACATTTCATCAACTTTATTAATATCCAGATTCCAGTTTAGGCGCAAAAAACTTGCGAACCGCTGACCGATTGATTTAAGAAACATGAAATTTCAATTAGGTTTTGTTCCAATTCTTCCGCAACCATCTTGAAGCCAACAACATTGTCGTCCAGGTTCTGTGTTGACTTCTGAGATGTAGGCTACTTTCCTTCCACGCCAGTAGTAACTGTACCCAAGAAAACGTGTTTTACAGGAAAGGGGTTCTTCTTCTTAGTATGCAAATGAGCGGGAAAAAAAATCATCCAGTAGGAGATGTAATTTCAACGCGAAGGGGAATGCGTGATGGTGTAATAGAAGAAGAAAAAAATCCACTTTTTTTTTCATTAAACTTCACATTTTCAGCAACCCTCGCTGAAGGCGACCCCTTTCAAGTTTTTAACAAAGTTTCCCGACTCGATTGGGAGCGACCACGGTTTCTTAATAACTGATCTCATATTCTTTGACACCCTCCCACAATGGACGAATAATTTCTAGCTTGGAATCAAACGCGGTTTTTTTTTTTCTTCAAACCAAGTGAACTCCATTTTGACAAATCGGCATCAGGCTGGCAGCGGTCGGTGTTAAAGGAAGGCTCAAAATGAGTCCAGATATTGGTACGTGTGGATAAGGATGATTGTAACAGTGTTTTCGAGGAGGTTCGTGTCAAGTGAAGTTGATGGCATGGAAATTCGAAGGATTCAGTTTACGCAATAGTCAAGTACGACAGACAAATTAAAAAAAAATAAAAACCTGCAAACAAAAAGCATACACATTTTTCAAGGAATTAGAGAAATTTGCAGAAATATTCAGATGTTTTTTAAAAACAAAATCGCACATCGCATTTGAAGACTAAACTTAAACTAAAAATGAAACAAATTCGTGCCAAAAGAACATCTTCAATTACGTTAAAACAAAATTAAGCTCTGAAAATTGCATCATTCAAGGACTGTCTATTGAACAAAGTGGACACCTGTTACCCAAAGGGAAGTATTTACTTTCGAGCAAATTCATAAGTTTGCTTTATGGAAATGAAAATAAACATACATAGAGTACGGGACGGGTTTCAAGCAGTTTATTCAGCACTTGGGACATTTGATGAAGCTGTATGTAATCTTTAAATTGAACTGCCAATATTTAGACGATTATCCATCTGCTTACTTTTGAGCTATCGGAACATACCTTCAGAAACGAACATTAGAATTTTCATAGCCATGGAATAAAGTAGTCAATATACCCCGATCATTTTGGTTCACTGGTTCTGTCAAATCAAATGAAACCTAGAACAAATTATGAATTGAACGTATTTCGTACATCGACTGTTATTTTCAAAGCTGTGGAGCACATATTCGTATTTGATGAATATAATGCTGACGATATGTTGCTGCTTTTCCTTAATGTTAAATGGTGGATATTTTTACCCTTTTCACAGAGATTATATAGGAGCATTGACACACTCGAGACTTAGACTACTAGCCAAATATTGAATAATTTAAAAACCGTAATAATAAAAACACTCCGAAATTTTTAGCACTTGAAAAATTCCGGAAGCTATCAAACCGCGAATAAAATACCAGCCTACACGCTTAGATTGAAATACCTAAAATTAGGTATTTATTTGGTCTAAAAATAGGTATTTTTACAATACCTAGTACCCAATACCCGGTTAAATGAAACGGTAATAAACAGTAATTTTTACTGAAATTGAAGTTATGATCACCCGATATAGGACGTTATTATTAACCCAAATTTCAATAAATTGATAGTCACTGAAGCAACGCGGACGCCATATTTTTCTAAACGAAAACTTTCATATTTTGCTTATTAATCTTTAAATAAACAGTTTGCTCATGTCCAATATTTGAAACAATAATGACGATTCCGATTAAAAATAGCCAGAAAGTTATGATCAATTGCAGCTTTGGATATTACGATGTTTACCCTTACTTTAGCTCTAAGCCTGGCATGCAGCTGACAAGTAAAGACTTGAAGTAATTTTTGTCATTTTTAAAGAAGTAATTTTGATAACTGCTTCATTATGGGTGAAACGTCAGTTTCTCTTGCGGAATAATCCAAAGGAATATTATTCCGCAAGGAAAAGTGACAGCACCATTGAGATTATCTGGTCAGACGTTACTAACGTTACGAAGTTTGTCCTCCTTTTCAGCTGCATACAAGGTAAGTAATTCGGAGAGTAAAAGCATTTCTTGACCATTACTTGTCCTATCCTAATGCACATTACTTTTGAGCTGCATACTAGCCTTTACTTAGATTCTTCCATGCTTAATTAATATTTTATTTTTAATAAAAAAAACATTTTTACTTTTAATAAAAATGAACATTTCTAGGTTTTTTTTTCATTAGGGCGAATCTGCAATTGAGAGACTCTCTTTGATTACTTTCTCCGTGCATATTCCATTCAGCGTTACATTTTTCATTTAACTATTTGTAAAGTATGGTAGCCAGCACTGTTGTGTTTCTATCTGTACTAAAGAATCCCTCAAAAGATTTATAATAGCGCTGTAATAAATGAAAGTGAGCGAGAGAGTAGAGAGCCTCTCATTGTTAAATTCGCCCTTTTGAAAAAAATCCTAGATTTGTTTCTCTATATGTGCCGAATTCTGTAAAATTAAATTCAGGAAAATTTCAATAAAAAAAAGCAAAAGGAAAATTTAATGATGTCAAAATAAGTCATGGTGTCTGTTTTTCGGCTATTTTACTCCAATCGTAATAAGTTCAGAACACAAATTCTCAAACCTTACCGGAAATATTCTTAGTCCACGTAAACAATCTCTCTGAACTGTCAAAACTACATTGATGACGCCATCGTGCAATGATCTATCCTTTTCAATATGAGACACTTTGTAACCTTCAGCACAATGGAAGGCCAGCGTAATCTCTCGTTTCTCTTGCAATCATGGATAGGATTTTTCTTCATCCATGTGTGCTTGAAACAGGAAGTTAAAAATTTAAACGTCATCAAAAACAACAATGAATTATCGGCTTCGTGAAGGTAACGCAATTGAACCTAACAAACAAATGAACTAGCTAAAAAAACTTCAAGTTTTATGCTTGGTTCTGCGAGACGTGTAGCGTGTAAATAAAAATAATCTCGCTTCATTATTTTTTATACCCCTTCTCTCTTCATTTCATTCTCTCTCTCTCTCTCTCTCTCTCTCTCTCTCTCTTTGTCTCTCTTTGTTTGACTTTCTCTCAATTCCATTCTCAAGTAATGATGATTTACATTTGATATAAGAAAGCCACATAAACATTACGCCTTATTAAAAATTTGTTCTTGCACGGTTTTGAACATCCACACAAAAGGAAACGAAAAAACGTATTCCAAAGTTAAAAAGAGGTAGTATCAAGAATGGATGGCCCTTTTGTTTATGCCACGGTAGAGCCATCTACAATTTGTAGATGGGTACGTGAAACTAAGCTCATCTGTCAAGATGCTCGGGGGTTGACCGACCAGCTCTCGAAAACAATCAACCAAAACATGTGGATTGCTACGATCACAAACTCGTCTACTAAAGGGTGATACGGTCAAAATTTGGTCAAGGGAAAACGCGTAAAAATCGGTGAAATCGTTTATTTAAAAAATCAAATTAAATTTCTTTTTCAAGTTCAATTAGTATAAAATTCAGGAAAAATATTCAGTTAGGCTTCCGCTTTTCCAAATCCAAATTGCCGGGCCTTACGCTTGACCCCTGCCATCAGATTTTGTACAGCCACCTTGTCCACCTTCTTCGCCGCAGAAAGCCAGTTTGCCTTGAACTGCTGCTCGTCCTTAGCAGTTTTTTTGGTCTTCTTTAGGTTCCGCTTGACAATAGCCCAGTATTTCTCAATTGCTCTGGCGTGTTGGGAGGGTTCTTGTCCTTGGGAACCACCTGCACGTTGTTGGCGGCGTACCACTCCATGGCGTTTTTACCGTAATGGCAAGATGCCAAATCCGGCCAAAACAGTACGGAACAACCGTGTTTCTTCAGGAAAGGCAGCAGACGTTTATTCAAACACTCTTTCACGTAAATTTCTTGGTTGACAGTCCCGGAAGCTATGAAAATGCTGCTTTTCAAGCCACAGGTACAGATGGCTTGCCAAACCAGATATTTCTTTGCGAACTTTGACAGTTTCGTGTGCTTGAAAATATCTGCTACCTTTCCCTTCCTTTTGCCGTATAAAACTCCTGTCCCGGAAGCTGCTTGTAGTCGGCTTTGACGTAGGTTTCGTCGTCCATTACCACGCAGTCAAACTTCGTCAGCATCGTCGTGTACAGCCTCCGGGATCGCGCTTTGGCCGTCGTATTTTGTTTATCATCGCGATTTGGAGTCACTACCTTCTTGTAAGTCGATAGTCCGGCTCGTTTTTTGGCTCGATGCACGGTTGTAGACGATACACCCAGCTTATTTGCGGCATCTCGGAGAGATAGGTTAGGGTTTCGCTTGAAACTACCGGCAACTCTCTTTGTCGTCTCAGCGGCTTCCGGTTTTCGATTTCCCCCAGATCCAGACTTCCTGGCTGTCGACAAACGTTCCCCAAACACTTTAATTACATTTGTAACGGTTGATTTGGCAACTTTTAGCGATTTTGCCAACTTTCCGTGCGAGTAGCTCGGATTTTCGCGATGCGCGAGCAAAATTTTGATACGCTGCTCTTCTTGCTTGGACGGCATTTTGACAAGTGAAGAGTGAATTCCAAAATCAAAATAGGAGCAACATTCTACACACACACACCTTCAAAATGAGGGGTGTTCAGGTTTTTTAAATGCAAAATTGAAAGAAATACGTCAAGTTGATATTGACCAAATTTTGACCGTATCGCCCTTTAGCAGGTGAGACAGACGTACAAGACCAAATTTTCAGATTCTCATTGATTTTTAGATTGGCAATGTGTATTTCTTATTTCATTTACTCTCACGGAATGTTCGGCAAAGCGACTGTAACGACAAACGGGATGCTTCGTTTTAAAACAAATAACTGTAAGAGACAGCAGGCTTCGCGTTACAATACCGGTGCGCTATAGCCATTGTTAACAAAGAAGTGAGGAAACATGGGCTCTCTCAAAAGCAACAGTGATGCCATAGCTGCCGCTCAACATCTAAGCATTATTTATGGCTGAGTACTATTGCACAACTCCGAAACATTTTTTTCATATGCCAGATGATAGACAATATAATCATAAGCGTTGACCTAAAATGACGTGAAGAATCATTAAATAAATGATGATTTTAGATTATCTAGATATGAAAAAAAATTAACTCACTGTTCAACATCACATTCTAGCAACAAGCCTAGATGAGAGACGCAGCTGATGAAGACATTCCCTCCGGTGGACGCGAAGCAATGCAAAATTCACAAAGGCAAAATTTGAGAGAACTTATTCAGCAGATAGGAAACTGATGGTTTTCTAGATGGTGTTTTTTTAATCTTCAAAATGATAGTAATGAATTGGTAATCAATTGTGAATTAACCATCGAATCATTAGCCCGATAGATAAAGCTTATGTTCGTTAAAGAATGTGGAACATGTAGGAGTTTTAGCCATATTTCCTAACAACTGATTAAAACAGTCACCCCTGATTAAGCCGTTCCTCACCCTATAACCGATTTCACGTGATTTTGAATATTTACTTCTCATTTCTGAAGAGCGCTCGGACTTTTCTCATGATACCTCTCATTAGATTCTGCACAACTTGCTCCGTAATTTTTCGTTGTGCTACACACCAAATTTTCTTGAACAGTCAACAGAGCTTGCTTCTCTTCCACCTTTCTTCAGATACCGCTTAATTATTGCCCACTATCCCTCGATAGGACGCAGCTTAGGGCAGTTTAGGGGATCTTGGTATTTTTCGACAAAATCGACTTTTTCCTTCTTGAGCATTTCTAACGTAGCGGAAGCATAGTAAGCAGATGCCAGGTCCGGTTAAAACAATGGAGGATCCGTATGCTTTCGGTAGATGGGTAGAAGCCGTGTTTTGATGCACTTTTTTCTGTAATTTTCACTGTTGATTGTGCCCTTTGTGAAATATGAAGAACTCTTCAAGCAACAGGAGGAAATGGCTTGCCACACTAAAATCTTTTCCCCAATTTTTTCGGTTCGGATGTATCGCACGTCGTCAGGCCCATCTGTCCTGTGCTCAGCGTTTGAAAATTGTGGCCCCGGAAGTGTACTGGTATCCAATATTTATTTATTTATTTATTTATTTAGTTATTTATTTATTTATTTATTTATTTATTTATTCGTCAACAATGTTCATCCCAATGACAATTTGAAAAAATTGAATTACATGCTCAGGACAGGTTCGTGTTTGCCGTAGTTAGTCCTTGAGTGCCGGTTTATTAAGAAAGATTGTAAACGTAGGTTTCGTCGTCGAGTGTTGATGTTCAAGATACGAAGTAAAGTGGAACAGTTGATATTTCCCAACAAGGTCACCAACGAAACACGCTTTGGCCACCATACGCCTCCTTTCCAACAATTCCAGGTTGATGAGTTGGATCGACTTTCATAACTTGGCAATCTGTGAGAGTCTTGCCAACGAAGATGTCGCAAAGCAAAGCGTATAAACCTTCGATCCTCTGGACTGCATTTTGGTAGAAAGGGGACCAAACGACAGCACAGAACACCAAAAACTGACGTACCAAAGAGCAGTATAGTGTCTTCAGACAATAAACGTCTTTGAATCCTAACTGCGATGAGGCTCTAGAAACAATATAGGCAATGTGGTTCTTGAATGACAGTTTGGAGTCGAGCATTACTTCCGGATCCTTGAATGTTGCTTCACGTTTCAAGCGTATTCCTCGCTTGTATGTAGTCGTGGAGATACATCGCACGTTTTCGGCCAAAGGAGATAGCCGAGCATTTTGATACATTTAAGGACATTCGGTTGCTCCGGCACCAGTCATCGAACACTTGTAATTCCTGCTGAAGAAAGTGGGCGTCTTCTGGACATTTTATGACGTAGTACAGTTTAAGGTCGTCCGCGTAGGATAATTTCAGGCATCTGAGGACCAAGTTCACGTCGTTCATATATAACAGGAAAAGGAATGGGCCCAGGTGGCTGCCTTGTGGAACTCCGGATGTTACTGAGAAGCTGGACGATGCATAACTGAGATCTTCACAGACATAGATCTACCAGTCACGTATGAGCGGAGCTAGTTCAACAATTGATCGTGAACTCCCATTTTTACGTATTTGGAAATTGAAATCTGATGGTTCATTTTATCAAAGGCCGCAGAGAGATCTGTGTATATGGCGTCTATTTGATGACCGCGTTCCATTTCACGGATGACGAACGACATAAATACGGTAAGGTTGATCGCCGTCGAGCGCTTGGGCATAAAACCGTGTTGGTCAGGTGAAATAGTGTGTGAATAGTCATGGATCAACCTTAGGAGAACAATTAGTTCGAATAGCTTGGATACAGCACTTAGTGCAGCAATTCCACGATAGTTGGCGACGAATCGTTTGCATCCCTTTTTGTGTATTGGGAAAACAAACGACTCTTTCCAGCATTCAGAAAACACACCGGAGGATAATGACAAATTGAAGACCGTAGCTAGGGGCTCAGCGAGTGTGTTAAGACGACTCTGCAATTGAGACTGATGAGAGTGCTATTGAGCTCGGCGCGATATTTGCTGTGTTTCCCAAGAGCAGCCCTTTTAACACGTTTCAAATGTTTGAGGTCGGAATTTGGCCAAGCAGGTTTGGGAGGCTTACGGTTGAGTTTCTTAGGCACGAATTGATCAAAGGCGTACAGCAAAATACCACACAAAGTCGAAGCAGCACAATTCGCATCCCCGCTTGCAAGGGTCGTGTTCCAAATCACGCCGGCGAGAAAGTTATTCATTTCCTCGAAATCGGTATGGGTGAATCATAATAAACTTTTTCAATGTTGTCATGGAAACTGTACTTAGGATTAAACTCCAGTGTCAGAAGCAGAGGGGAATGATTTATACAGCTTTTGACAAGCGGTGTCGGAGCTTGAAGAACGGAACATCTTTGACCAAATTCTTTGTTAATTAAACACATGTCCAGCAAACGGTTATCAGTGTTCGGAATGCCATTAACTTGCCGTAGTCTGGCGGTGGAATAAGCGTCATGCAAGGAGAGAGAAGCCGGTATGAATGACGAACAGGAATTGTCTGGATAGCGAAAACCGTTAGTATCGATATGCCATGAAATCGTGCTGAGGTTAAAATCTCGCCACTTCAGAAGTCGAAATTTGAATTTTGAGCAAGAAGAACTTCATCACCAGATTTCTTTTTCCTATTCAGCGACGATTGGTCTAGCCGAAATTATACATGTCGTTGAACAGTTGTTTCGATAATGTGTTTATATTAAGCCAGGTTTCCTTGAAGGCGTAAACATCCTAACATGCGCCACTGCATGCCAACTGGTACTCGGCAAGCGAATTGTTGATACCATCTACGTTCTGGTAGTACAGAAGGGCTTTCAGAAAGTGGGGCAGTGGATTCGGCATGCAGCGATCTGAAAGATGAGGCAGCATCAGCCCGAGGAACGTCATTAGATGAAGGATACTTGCCATAGGTGGCAGCTTGGAGAGCCCTGTCCCAATCACTAGACCCAGGGCCAGGACGACTATGGCGGCTGGATCTAGCAATTAAACATCGTTGAGATGAGACCGGCAGTGGGAAGGGTCCACGGCTTTCATACTGCTTTGTGACGAGCGTCCCAAACCGGTTGATGTGTTACCATTTGGGTGCTTTGCCCCATGACACAAGCTAGTACACAGCGAGAGCTTTGCTATAAAATAGAAGCTTAAGAACCACTCACAGATTTAGCTTTGAACCCACTCATCATGCACGTGCGGAAAAAGCTCGTAGATAGGAACCCACACTACAGTCTACTACAGTCACTACGAATACAATTATCGGTTGGGATCAATAAAGGGCTATGGGATGGAGTTTTAGAATAAGGCAAAGTGGAAAAGGATGGAATGGGGATATTTTTGGGACATTTAGGAAAATAGAGGTTGGCTACCGGTTGTATGCGGCAGACTAGATCTCTTCCACTTCAGCTTGCAAGCCATACAGACGTGCCCCGAAAAACCGCAAAGTATAAGGAAGTAAAGAGTTTGAAGTGAGATTTCGTTAAAGTTCGAAATAGTGGAAAAGTGTAGCAGTGACCGCCAGAACCTGCAATTGCTAATCCCGAGTCGGACGATCATCCGATCACCCGAAGTCATCGACGGCATCGCCCTTCCCGCCAATCCTCACCTCGTGGAACGAGTGCTTGGAACCGGACGATCATCTGATCGTGCCAATCGTCAGCCTTCCCGGGTCGTAGACCACGTGTTGGTGGTCCGACCGCCAGAACCCGCAATTGGTAATCCCGAGTCGGACGATCATCCGATCGCCCGAAATCATCGACGGCAACGCCCTTCCCGCCAAATCCCAACGTCACCGGCCGGCCGCCCACAATATACACCAACACATAAAACTTGTAAGTAGGTTAATAAAAGTTAAAGCGAGAGTGACCGTGTGTTTTGCCTTTTGATCCGTGTCCCTTATAATTGTCCGGAGCCGACCTTGAGAGTTCCGCCTCTCAAGCTCGAGCTAGTCGCCGCAAAAGAGGCTGGTGTATAGCCCAACCCCACACAGGTCCCCGTGGCTCTAGACCAGGGATCTGGGGTCTTGCACTAGAAAGAGTTGCCGCAGGAAAGTAACAGATGTTACGGTCGATGTATGTTGATGACGAGCATGGGTGAGATGACAGGTGTGTAATGGACTCGCAGGTGTTAACAACGGCGGTCTAGTGGAAGTATCAGCAGAAGAAAGAAGGCTGGAATCGGAAGATTAATCAGGACGAGTACGATCTACAAATTGCGGGTATTTGCCCGAAGTCGTAGTTTGAAAAACCTCTTCGTCAGAAGAAACATCAGGACCGCGACAACTACAATGAACAACGACAGCAAAAGGCGGGACTGTGTCGCACTGAGAACAGGTCTCAATGGTACTGTTTATTGCGCGTCGCGGTTTA
This sequence comes from Aedes japonicus, assembly GCA_034211315.2. Lineage (NCBI taxonomy): Eukaryota > Metazoa > Arthropoda > Insecta > Diptera > Culicidae > Aedes > Aedes japonicus. Next base: position 15,459 of record JASCZW010005818.1, read on the forward strand.
GTTACTCCTCCTCCATGGCGCCATCTCCCGACACCGACTGAACAGTTCGGGACGTACGGTTTCCAAGTGATGCAGGAGTCGGAGTTTGGGAAGGTTTCCAAAAGTTTGTGTGTTGCCAAAGAAAACAATGATTTTACACACTGAGCGAAAATTCACAATTTTTCGTTAAGTTTGAACCCTAAACCATTTATAAACAGGAGTTCAATTTCCCTAATGAACAGTCCTTAGACAAAGGAGTTGGCATTGATTCGAAAGAAATGTGCATTTTTTTTGCAGAGAGAGAGAGAGGCTTCGGAAGTGCTGACTTTTCTCAGCAACCTGTTTCCGAACCTTTTATTGCGTGTGTACTCCATAAAAGATATTTTACTATATAGCAGTGTAAATATATTTCATTGATTGAAAACATCCAGGACATCATTGAAGTTTCAATTGGACAATGAGTGAACAGCCAACCGGAGTCTAGGAGGAGATGTGTCTATCATTTATGGTTGGTACATTCCACTCCGACAATTGTAATGAATTTGACGCGCCTTTCTCAAACAAACCATCTAGCAAGGATACCTCAGGTTTCGTGTAAGTATCTGTTCTCACGGGCCTGCTCAACCCTTTTGGCCCTTCATACAGCAGTATGTTTAATTTTGAGCGGTAACAAAGCATGACCTTTCGGTTAAAAGGAACTGCATGCAGGGCAAACCCCAGCTAGGATGGTGGCTTCCTACATACATACTAACATACATTTCTAAAACATTGATTTTCTCCATATAAACACATGTGTTCGAGGGCAAATTATGATTTCTGGGCCAATTCAACCAAAAAATCTGCATTGAATTAACTTTCCAAGTATTTCCGTTTTTGAGATTTTCAAACTTTATATTTTTAAACTGTGTTTCGTTTGCTCATCACCGTGAGCTTCAAAGAGTGGACAGTTATGTTTGCTTGAATGAAAGATATGAAGAGAAAGTGTTGATAGTTCCGTCAATGTACGGCAGGTTGCAAATTGAATAGCGAAAGGCTTGGATATAGAGTTATGTTTCGCTTTGGAAGCGATTGTCACGTGTGAGTTATTTTATTCTTCAAGTAAAACTATAATATGACAATGTACATATTGAGCAAAATTCACTATATCGTATACATTTCCTAAAAAAGTTCTCGTTAGTATTTATTCATCTCACGCCTGTTGCACGTGTTCAACTTATGATTTTGTTTTCATTGATTTTGCTTCATAGGTATGTTGTAAATTGCAAAACTTGCAACAAAACAATAGCTATACTAGTACGCTAAGTCCAATGCTCACCTCATTTTATAAAAGTGTATGATTCCATTTTTCTCAGCTTTACGATGATGATTGTGGTTGCAAACATAGTGGAAAATACTTTTTTCTGATAAATTTTAAAATGCTGGCCAAATCAATTATGGCAGGCAACTTTTTTTATAGTGCCAAATTAAAGCCGTACTTTTTTGCATTCTACAAACATGATAAGCAGGTCCAGAGTTGAGCAAAATCGAGCTTTTTTTTTTACAAAACTGTGATCCCCTGGCGAGTGAGGGGTTCGTCAATTCTAGTTGAGGAAAGTGCCATTTTCAAGTGAATTGTAGTTATCCCCCAAATATACTCCGGCTGTTGTAAGGTTCCCTGAAGGATAACTACAGATCCTTATCCTTCAAGGGTTTTACACAACCTAGGTCAAATCTTATGGTTGCAAATGAAAGATCGTCCAATTTTACATAAAAGTACATCATACAATTCGAAATATTCACAAAAGTTCATAAGATAAAGCAAATTGAACAATGTCCCATATTGGCTTGCATGCAGAAAAGTAGAGGATAAGACTTTTATCGTTCTAATGTTCAAACTAATCCACAGATGTGATGTGCGGAAGCTTAACGAACAATTTGATATCAAAACATCATCGATACCTTCAGTTATTCCCAAAATATGATTTCATCAGATTTTTTTTTTTCAAATTGCATCCAAGCGTTTGGGGGTTTTCTACAGAAGTGTTAGAAAGTTGGAGGATTAGACTTCTCTGATCCTAATTTCTAAACCAATGTACAGATGGACGAGAGCTTAAACAACATTTTGATATCCAAAAAAAATCATCGATATAAAGGGTGTGCACAGTTAAATTGCATCACTTTAAACTCGTCCTCAAAAACCAGTCTCTAAACCGATTGTCATGAAATATTTATGGAATAAAAAACAATGTATAATCTTGGTTAAATTATTTTTATTTCACTGTATTTCTTTACCAAATCCACAAGTCCGAACTTTCTTCTTAATACCACGCATACGATTTTGTACAACACTTGAACCGACATTGTTTCCGCTTTCAATCATGACTTCAACATTTTCTGTTCTGTAGTGACAACTTTAGGATGCTTACGAAGTTCGTTCTTCATTATAGCCCAATATTTTTCAACTCGGGAGATTTTGAGGGATTAAGGTCCTTCAGCACAAAATTGACACGATTCGTCTTGTAGCACTCCAGAAAATTATTGAAGTAGTGATAAGAGGTTGGGCCCGGCAAAAAAAAGCAGGAACGTTGTTTGTTTTGAGAAACGGAAGCAGTCGTTTATTCAGGCATTCATTCATGTATACTTGACCATTTACAGTTGAAGTTGTCACGAAAGGCTTGCTCCGTTTACCACACGAACAAATCATTATTTGACACTTGATGTATCCTGAGAGACTCTGGAACATCGAACTTGTCTTTCGCAATCACATACTGGTTGCCATCCATGATGCAGCAGTGTGGATGCCTCAACATTTGTGTGTACAGCTTACGCGCACGTGTTTTAAGGAGTGTATCGAAAAGTAGTTATAAACATTCGATGCGTTATTACGCATAAACTACTGTATATATTTTTAGCGTGTAAGCGCCATTTGCTTTGTTTACATGTCAAAAATGATTATTCGGTTCATTCATTTCCGTTGATAAAGTTGTATTTAAAATGTCGCGAATTGAATTTGAGACTAAAAAGAAAATTCTGCACACTTGGTGCACCGAAAAGGGTGTTACTTACAACCAGATTGCGAAAAGAGTAAATGTTCACCCGGCAAGTGTAAAACGCATCATCGAAAAGTTTGGTAAGGAGTGCTCCCTCAAGGATTTACCAAGAAGTGGCCGGAAACCCGGCTCCAGCAACCCCGATTTGGACCAAAAAGTTGTGGATTATATTCAACGGAACAAATCTGCCTCTACTCGCGATCTAGCCAAGAGGACCAGCATCGGAATGATTCAACGAATCAAGCGCAGGAATGACTTGAAGACGTACAAAAAGCAGAAAGTGCCCAAACAAACTCCGGAACAAAAGTCTCGTGCCAAAACCAGGGCTCGAAAGCTGTACAGCTGCATTTTGGACAATGTCGACCAGTGCATTTTGATGGATGACGAAACATACGTTAAAGAAGATTCAAGAACGCTACCGGGGCCGCAGTTTTATACTAAATCTGTTGGGGAACGTGTGCCAACCGCAGATACGACTGTTGCGATGGAGAAATTCGGTCAGAAGGTGCTCATTCGGCAAGCTATTTGCAGCATGTGGCTTGCGTTCTTCAATTTTCTATACAAAAGGAACTATAAATGCTGAGATTTATCAAAAGGAATGTTTGAAGAACAGGTTGCTACCATTGTATAGAAAGCACCAGTCCCTCCTCTCTTCTGGCCAGATTTGGCATCGGCACATTACGCCAAATCCACTCTACAGTGGCTGACGGAGAATAACATCAAGTTCGTAGAAAAAGACATCAACCCACCAAACTGTCCCCAGTTGCGACCGATCGAACGCTATTGGGCAATAGTCAAGCGTATATTTAAGAAGGATGGTACAGTGTCCCAAAACATGACCGATTTTAAGAAAAATTGGGCAGCGGCATCCAGGAAGTGCACAAAGGTCACTGTGCAGAATTTGATGGCAGGTGTCAAATCAAAGGTACGGGCATTCTACAGAAATGAACATGATGACTAGTTTTTCCGTTTGGATCTTTTGTAAACATGTTAAGCTATAATAAACTGAAATAGTATGTTAATTTTAACCATGTTTTCATGCCTATTTTATTATTTGGAAGTTTATAACTACTTTTCGATACACTCCTTAGCTGTCCTATTGTGTTTTTCATTGCGGTTTGGAGCTTTCTGAACTTTGAATGAACTGAGCTCGGCTCGTTTCTTGGCCTTCTGCGCGAAGCTTTTGGTCAAGTGCAGCTTTTTCACGACATCCCGAACGTAACAGTTATGTTTGCGTTTAAAGGCAGCAACCACTCGGTTGTGACCCTTCAAACAGTACGGATCACTTTTTCAACCACGCATCTTCTTCCGATCGATATTGGGACGTACCCCAAAACGTTTTATGACACAAGACAGTTGAAATCAATCCAAAGGGCGAAATGTTGAAGCTCATTGAAAGTGATGCAATTTAACTGTGGACACCATTTACGTTATGGTAAAAGCGTTATGGCAAAAGTACGTTCCTATTATTATTGATAGCAAGATGTTTTTTAGTTACTACGGAGGAAGAACATTATAGAGAAATTATTCATCAAAAATCAAAATAAAATTTCCTCCAAAAATATTGTTTTTATCTTGATTTTAAATCGTGCTTATCCTTTATGGGATACCCTAAAACATCCGTGGTGTAACATGCGGTCATAATGATACGCAATACCAGCACAAGTACAGGAACGAAATGATCCACCCCCCCAAAGACGAAGCGAAGGAATTTTCAAACTGAAAATCTAGCTGATAACTTTGTGTCATTGAATTCGGTTAGGTAAAATTTATGCGCGCATAAATTCACGCATGAGTTTTGACGATTTGAGTGTATCCAAGCACTTGCAAATAAGCATGAAATATTAAAAAAAGAAGAAGTGGCATTTGCTCCCTTCTGCGAATCTAATATTCTCCTAATTTCTGGGTGGTCATTTTGTCATATAGTAGCTTTCTCCTAAAAAAAAGGGAAGCCAACGCACATTTTGCGTCCCCAGCCAAATGGGTAGCACAAGTGAGCTAATTTTAAATGAACCGAAAAACCATCACAAATTCGATCTTTTCCAACAAAAAAAAAAAACAGAAGAAAAGGAGGCCGATGCCTCATTCTACCAAAAAGATTATATTGCACTGTGTTCGAAAAAAGTTATTGCCCTACATCAGCCGAAAACTAGGCAAGATGTCAGGTATACAACATCCATACCGTTCCGCAGCGCAACGATGAAAGGGTTACGCATTGCGTTATTTGGTGGGATTATTTATTTTCTAAACCAACATAAAGCGACAATAAAGCAATTAGAAGAGTGTTCCGCTCAAGGGATAATGAGAGGTCATTGGAAGTGCCCATTGTTCATACGAGGATGAAGTTTATGCAATTGTTGAGGCTCCGAAGTCGTAAAATGGTTTCTAAAAAATCCTACGATGTTTACCTGCCCAAAGATTTAGGTTTTACGGTCGCGTTTACCGTTACCGTGTTGTGTAACAGGATCCGCGCGTGTTGTAAAAAGGTCAACACTTGAATGAATGAGTGTTTTCGCTTTTGGAATATGGTTTCTTGTCCTTGGAGTCTAAAGGCTCGAATTTCAGAAGCTGTAAAAGATCAAATGTTAGCAAAATGTTGAACACACCGTTACTCGCTTCCACGCTTACAACGACGAGGGAGGTTTACATTAGGCACGAAAAGGGTCTGAAAGGAGAGTGTCGCTAGAGGACTACTGAACTGAGAGAAACGGTTTGCTTTTTGTCTGTCTCCACATTGATTATTTCTAACCAGCGAAATTTTCAGTTGAAGACCTCTCTGACCCCAAAACGCTCGTTTCTTCTCGTCTTCTTCGCCGTCTCTTATCGAATTTATTGGCATCCCATACCCTTGTCCGAATCTTAAACACAGGGGTTCTTCTCGGTCCCATATTTCTGCGTTGGCCCAAAAAGGGACCTCTTGCAGTTTATTCCACGCACTGAAATTCGCATCACTAATACTACCTACCTTCTCCTTGAAAAGGAACAGATTTATGCAAAACCGTTCGAAGGGATCTACAAGTCACTCTGTCATAACCATTCCGCATTTGCTTTCTGTTTCGTTCCAAACCTACCTAGCAACAAATTATGTTCTCAACTTTTCGCCGCTTATATTGTTCCATTTTTTATAATTTTCACACTTTTTCCGTCTTGTGCCGAATGATTATCATTTTTTTTTGTCATCAGCCACTTTGTTTTGATTCTCGGTCAATCGCCCGGGGGCCTACAAATTGCATCCCAACAACCTGTTAACTCAACAACTCGCTAAAAAAAAACGACCACTTCCAAAAGAAATGCTGGCATCCAATACGAACCGTCTGCTGCCTAAATGAAAACAGTACAAAAAGTCGACAGTGAAAGAACACTCACAAAAAATCTACCACTTAATTCAATAACAAGTCAGAGAACAAAAAAAAAACCATCGCAGTCGCCTGTTTTTTTAGAGTTCTTTTTAGATGGAACAGAAAATCTCTGCTGAACCCGTTTTAGTTCGGTTTTTTTTTGTAGTACACTCGTTTTCCAAGTTCGAGGTTGCACCCTAATCAATGTCCCATAAAACACACAACACATGTTTCCAAACAGAAGGATGCATCCGAGAGACTTGAGAATGACGCATGAAGATGAGTTTGTAGGTTTTTTTTTCGTGCGTTGAAATGCTCCGTAACTGAGTGGTCCCGTTGGATTCTTTTTTTTTTCGCCGACTTGTTCACGCAATGTCCTTTCTGATCCAGACAACATGATTGCGCTAATATTAGCATCCGCTACTGTTGTGTGTTTTTGTGTACGCAATAATCGTTGAAATAACATAAAGCCGAATTCAAGAGATCAAGATCAAGAGGTTTGACCAGGACCCGAATGATTGCTGTAAAGGCCGCGAATATTTTGCGGTATCAGTTTTGATTGCAATCGATCGTTGGAGGCCTTAAATGGCTGGAACTCGTTGGTAGCAGTTTCGTGACGGGTCATAAATCAATCGTTGCGTGCTTCGGCGGTTGACGCGGAGGAATAAAACTTTGATTAGAGTTATTGGCAAATGAGATCGATGAACAGGTGATTTTCGATGCGTTATGTTTGTTTGTCAATTAATGAGGGGTAAACTTTCGTTGGATATTTTATGGCCGGAGGTTACAGACACTGCTGAGAGGTGCTTTTCTCTTATTTTACTGCGATAAAAGTCGAATTTGTGGGATTTTGAGAAATGATGCTCTAGGACTATCTTGGGAATCCTTAGTATCGGGCCTTACAGCCTTATTCTAATACACTGATAGGTTTTGCCCATGCAAAGTGCCCACCTCTTCGTTTTTTCAATTTTTCTCATTTACTTGGTTCAAATTAAAGTAAACACACTGTAGTTTTTTTTTCTTATTTTATTTTTTATATTCTTTTTAAGTTTCACTTATGGAATACTGAAAAAAAAGAGTTTTACTTAAAAAAAAAATCAATTTGTGTTGAAAAAAAAACAGTGTCAAAATAAAGTGCCCACTTCAAAATCGATATGTTTTCGATAAGTTTCCATTGGAAGCCCCTCGATTGTTTTTGTTTTGATATTTTGACATGTTTTGAAGCAAACGGCTCAACCTGGTGCATTTGTATACGTGATCGCATTTGATTCAATTGAAAAGCGGAAAACGGAGTGCTTTCGAGCAATTCCTGTGTTCGAAAATTGTCTCGTGATGCAAAACGGTGAATCGCACGCTGCGCTAGAAGTACAGTATCAGTAAGGCACACTGCAGCGGTTGGCAATTCTTCGGCTTAAAACGTTTGGATCAGTGTGACCGCCGCAGATGCAGGAAGCGGATGCGAGAACGGACTCCAAGATCATGCGCGAAGTTAAGAACCCGAAGGTAACTGTCCGGATCCAGAAACCCTTCAGTTTCCGGTCGAACTGTTCGTCGCCGTCTTGTAGCACAGGGGTTGAATAGCAAACTTGCCCGGAAGCGCCCATTTATCGAGCAAGGCAAACAAAGCCAAACGGCTTAAGTTTGCTAAGGAGCATGCTGATAAGCCCTCAGAGTTCTGGAAAACGGTTCTCTGGACGGACGAATCAAAATTCGAGCTGTTTAACCGAAAGCGGCGGGTTCGTGTTTGGTGCAGATCGGGAGAGGAGCTTCAGGAGCGCCACATCCAAGGCCCGATGAAGCATGGAGGAGGAAATGTGATGGTCTGGGGGTGTTTTTCGTGGGGTGGAGTGAATTGTGAAAATCGACGGGATAATGACGGCAGATTCTTACATCAACATCCTGCGAGAAAATTTGGAGGTTTCGCTGATCCAGACAGGCCTTGAAGAGAAGTTCGTATTCCAGAAGGACAACGACCCGAAGCATACTGTCAAGAAGATCAAGTCTTTCTTCCGGTCTTGTCGGATCAAACCGCTGGAATGGCCTTCACAAAGCCCGGACCTCAATCCCATCGCGAATTTGTGGGCGATTCTCGATGCCAGGGTTGACAAAACTGGTGTTACCAATAAAATAACTATTTTGAAGCCCTGGAGCGCGCCTGGGAAGAGCTAGATCCACAGCACTTAAAGAACCTGGTCGAGAGCATGTCGAAGCGCCTGCAGGAGGTCCCGAAGGCCAAAGGAGGACAAATCAATTATTGAAATGCTTTTATTTTACTTTAATTTATGTTTTCTGTAGCCTAAATGAAGTGGGCACTTTATTTTGTCACTGTTTTTTTTTCAACACAAATTGATTTTTTTTAGAAGTAAAACTTCTTTTTACAGTATTCCATAAGTGAAACTTAAAAAGAATTTAAAAAATAAGATGATAAAAAAATACAGTGTGTTCACTTTAATTTGAACCAAGTAAATGAAAGAAATTGAAAAAACGATGAGGTGGGCACTTTATTTTGCCTATCAGTGTATTTATTCTTTTATTTATTAGACGTCAAATAGCAGTAGACAATTTTGTTACATGGATACATCCTTATACTAAAATTATAAAGTACTACTGAATTATATGCCCATGTTTTATTACTTCGCAGAGTGTGGAAATTCTTTAAAAATTTTGTCCTTGGTGTATTAAAGTCAATCATTTCACAATGCTGATTACAGTATTGGACAAAACATTTGCAATCAGTACATGACTACCATGAAATTGATCATTGAAGAGCTATGAATGGTCAATCTTGGAATAATACATGTGTGCGTTCAAAAACAACATACTTGCAAATTAATGAAACAAAAATTAATCATAATTCACTAAAAAGAAACTCATAACAATATTGAAAATAAAAACGGGTTTTCTTTTGGACAAAACAATTGCAACTTCGCATCCAATCGTCAGATTGAATTCTGCTGTGAATATTGAGTAGCAAATCCCTTATTTTTAATAACAGCCTTGCATAGTCGACGCATGGAGTCAATCATCAGGTCAGGTTGTCAATAATGTTCTGAAGGATTGCCCACGCCTTTTGAATTTGCTCGAACAATTGGTCTTTATTCTTAACCCCAGCGCAATTAATTCTTCGATCCACGATCTCCCAAAGGTTCTCGATAGGGATCAGGGGACTGTGGTGGCCATTCCATAACCGTGATGTTATTATCGCTGAACCATTTTTTGACCACTTTGGCGGTGTGTTTTGGGCCGTTGTCCTGTTGAAACACCCATCTTAATGGCATATTCCATTCCGAATTAGGTGGCATAATATCTCTAAGGATGTAATTATACATAAAGGGATCCATGATTCCATTAGTCCGATGGATCGGACCAAGACCATTGGCAGAAAAACATCCCCAGGTCATCACATTGCCTCCACGATGTATCACGGTCTTACGACAATATCGTGGATCCAAGCGTTTTCCGATGGGTCGACGTAAACGGAAAATTCCATCATTCCCGATAATATTGAACTTCGATTCATCGATGAACAGAACAGTCGATCATTTTTGCACACTCCAACCAATATGAGATTCAGCAAACTGGAGCCTTTTCTTCTGGTTTTTCAACGATATCAGCGGTTTCTTCGAAGGGCGTCTGCAAAACAATCCGGCATCAACGGCACGTCTTCTGACTGTGCGGTCTGACGCAGACAGCTGCAACTTTCTTTTCTTGATGCACCGGAAGATCATAGAATCGTCCTTAGACGTATTGCAGCGTGGTTTTCCACCTTAGTATTCCACAGAAATCTTTCCGGTGGAACGAAACTTCAAGCAAAGTCTTGAGATTTTTGATTATTTCACTCCATATTTGGTACAGATCTCTTTTTGTGACATTCCACACGTGTAATCATTAATTATATTCTTTCGCAGTTGGAATCCAAGACTGTCACGGGCCATTTGGAATGTGGACGTAAAAATATTCCAAAATATTGGAAGCAACATTATTTTAACACCCTTTTTTTTAACACCTATCTTGGCGTAAATGTCAAATATATAATCCTTCCGCTATAGTATGAATCCAATTACATTATTAATCAACAGATTTGATATGAAAAACAACAAAATATTATAAGTTGCAATTGTTTAGACCTACGCAGAATGGTACTTGTCAACAAAACACTGTCCATTTGCTAACAGTTGTCATCTGATTACTCCGGAAATCATGTGGTATAAAGTTAGACTCCTTAACCGTCTACTATAGTGACTTAAGGGCTCTTCAGCGGTGGTCTATTTTTAGATCAACTTTATACCTGATTTGCATCAGCGAAACTTGAATAGAACTAGCTAAAATAGACCTACATTGCGTTCCTCGCACCGGTGTCGTATTTATTGTTGTTAAACCCGCCAACACCTGCCATCCTGTCGATCATTGAATATCAGAGATCAGAAGTTTTTTTAGAGATCGTAGATTTTTCACAAACATTTTGCCATTGATTGGTTTGACCAAATAATTTTTAGTGCATCGTTAGCTGACGACAAAGAAATACTTGCTCTTTCGTTTGGCTGGAGGTGAGTGTGTGAATGCGTGGATTCCATTAAAACGTTATTAGATAATGCTGATTTGTAGTTCGGCAGCGGATAAACAAGAGTTGAAACGGAAAGGGTCACATCCTGGATGGCGCCCCAACGTCGACCGTGATTTCCGTTCAGGTCATCAGATGCTGTTCCAGGACTACTTTAGCGACACGCAAACCTGCAACGAGAAGCACTTTCTGCGTTTCCGCATGCCAAAGGAGGTGTTCCTGGACAATGCGACAACTAGAGTCAACTAGAGGCTTCTTCAAAATCATATCTGAGCAATCGAAATACTATTCGGAGTCTCGGAACCTCCGCATTTTGATCTAGTCAGCAATTTCCGGGAAATGCAGTGACTGTAAAAAAATTAAGACAAGCATTCGTTATTTAGGAATTAAACGAAAAGGCAATTCACTAGCACCGGGAGCAACTAGAGGTAATTATCAGAAGACGAGGCGAGCAACACAACTTTTTGTCCACCGCCAGCATCACGAAGCAAACACTGTTACTTTTTGGCTCACAAATAAACCTCATGATATACTCAATAACTCAATAAAATTGAGTTATTGTTTAGTGAAAGCTGAAATTTTACTCAATAATTGGTATTATGGGGGCGACCCCGGCGTATTGGTTACCATCCATACCTCTCACGCCAAAGTCACGAGTTCAAATCTCACCCCCGGAGAAGTTACGAAAATGCCTAAAAATGGTGTTTGACTGACTACGAAGGGAGATGAACTAGCCCGAGGCTGAAAAACTCGAAAATCAAGATAAAAAAAAAATTGGTATTAAAAAGTAGCGTGCAGTTTTTTGGAACGGTATTATTCCTGTTCCAAATTGCTGCAAGAATAGATCAAAACATATACCAGTTTTGAAATGATGCAAATTAGATCCAGTATAAAACAAAATTTACAACACCGGTGCAGCGATGTTTTTGCGTTTGGTCTAAAAAAATAAATCCAATACACGATTTGGATCGCCGTTGGTGATGCCCTAAGCCGTTTTTAATTCAAAGTACATACATATATTAATGCGTATTATCAGTATTAAGTACCAATTGCAAATGTTTTGTCCAATATGTACATACAATCATAATGTGGTTTAGCGATCCAAATTTAGCATATATAATTTGTGCGATGACGATCTACCGCAAACAAGGCTTGTTCGCTACAAAATCTAGACACCCCTAGATATGTATATCTCTGGAAATACTTCATCAACGCGTGTAACATTTCGCAGACTGATGAACGTATCAATTTTTGGTGATACTACAAACTTTTAGATCGAAGATGGTGTCGAAAGAAGTGCAAGTGCGAATAGCAATTTTGTGCGGTCGCAATGAAAATCCGGATCTCTCAATAAAAAAACTTGCAAAAAAGTTTGGTTTTCCTGCAAGCCCTGTCCATAACGTTCTTAAGGGCTTATGCTGAATCATTTTGATGACTGTCATTACCACAACATTTAGAATTGATATAACTCAGAGTCGGTACTAGATATTGAAAATTTAATCACATCAGTTTGTATGCTTACTTGCTGTGAGCAACCTGATAGAGTTCGATTCGATGTTCATTCATAAACAATCGAGATTTATCAATTTGAAATAGCAAGGTGAGTTTGCGAGAGCGAGATAAAAGATAGGTAAAAATACATGGAGCAGCGATTCACCTTAAATGTTTCGATACACGTTGGACAACTGTCAGGAAGGCTGGGAGCGGAACAAAAATGGATCTCAGGAACCACCAGAAGGACGCGAAGGTGAAGCAAATCTTGCAGAGACCAGATCTTTCGGTACGTACTGTGGCTAGAAAAATAAAAATGTCCCCAACTTTCCTGCATAACGTTTGCATTAAAAATGGACAAAAATTGCCGATTTTTCATGGGTTTACTTTCACCCGCATTGACAAAAATACCCATGCAGCATCAATCATAGTAACCCATGAGTCAGCAGACAAAACGGCCGACGACCCTGAGCGACAAGAAGCTCCAAAAGATGCTGAAAAGGAAGACCGAGGGAAAAGTGACTACATCGCTGCGTGCGCTTGTCCGGTAGGTCGGTTCAACCGGCCAAACAGCGAAAGAGTACTGGGCGAACATGAACATACTTGTCAGGAAGCGGAAGTCGTGTCCACTGGTTTTGGAGCTGCAGGCAATGACGCAGTGGCAGTGGCTGACTAAGATGGTCAACTCGATTTTCCCGGCAAATCGCGACGTAGCGGTGATGATGAACGACAAGACCTATCTCACCCTGGATGGCAACGACTGGCAGGGCACTTCGTATTTCATTCCCTTTACGAAGGAAGTGAGCTCCGAGGTGAAGTTCATTTCACACACCGAGTTCCCCAAGAAGGTGCTGCTGTGGCTGACAATCATCGAGAAGGGGATGTCAAAGCCGCTCTTCTTTCGCTCCGGTCTGGCCGTGAACGGAGGAATTTATAGTACGAAATGCCTGCCGGATGTTGCGTCGTTCATCAAGAAATACCATAAGGGCGAAGACGCGGTGTTCTGGCCGGATCTGGTGTCGGCCCACTACTGTGGCTCATCCCCAGTGGCTCCCCAGCTGCGTCCCATCGAGAATTTCTGGTCCAATCTGAAACGTAAGACCTACTCCAACAATTTTGTCCTGAAAACTGAGGAGGAATTGATAAATAAAACGAAGAAAGAACGCAAAAGAATGCCTATACGCATGTTTTCGTCCGCCATGACGAATTTTCCTGTTAACTGCCGGAAGGCCGCTCGCAAAGGCGTAGAACTTGCGTACATTTCTCTTAACATTGCTCATGAGATCTTGGGTGAGGCTTTGTTCATCACACAATTTCTCCCAGTTTTTCTTCAAAGCTTCATCGGTTTTGAATGTTTTTCCGCTTTTCTTCTTCATTATCGCCCAAAACTTTTCGATCGGACGAAGTTCTGGTGTATTTGGTGGGTTCGCCTCCCTCGGGACCACACGGTAACGCTTGGCGCAAGGCTTGGCGTTATGGCACGAAGCGAGATCCGGCCAGAACAGCGTGAGACTACGGTGAGAGCGGAGGAAGGGCAGCAAGCGCTTCTGTAGGCATTCCTCTCGATAAATCTGCCCGTTTATGGTGCCGGTTGTAACGAACGGCTTGCTGTACCGTCCGCACTCGCAGATCGTCAGCCACAACAGGTACTTCTTTGCGAATTTGTCCATCTTTCTCTTCCGGAACTTTTCCGGAACCTCCATGCGGGACGTACCGACAAAAAACTCGAGGCCGGGGATTTTTTGGTGTCCGCCTTGATATATGTCTCGTCGTTCATGACGAGACAGCCTGGCTTGACCAGCCACTCACAGTACAGCTTCCACGCACTTGATTTGGCTACCGTGTTTTGTTGGTCAGTCCGGTTTGGCGCCTTCCTGACCTTAAAAACACGTAGCCCAGCCCGATTTATGGTCTGCTGGACGAACCACTTCGACGAATTGAACTTTTTGGCCTCGTCTCGGGAAAGGTTTGGGTTATTCTTATAGTACTGCCTTATCTTCCGCGCCTTCTCTGGGTTTTCCGTTTTCGGTTTTCGGCCGCTTCCAGTACGCCGCTCGATGGTCTTCGTCTCCTGGAACATCTTCACAACACGGGACACAGTGGAATGGTGGACTCCAAGCCTTTTACCGATCCATCTGTGCGACTGACCAGGAATATCGATCACCGCGCCCAAGATTTGCTGGCGTAGCTCTTCTTGTTTCGAATGCATCTTGAAAACTACTTGGCATATCGCGATAAAATTTTGCACACATAAACACAAGACTCTAAATTTCATTAATTTTTACCCACGCGATAAAATGTTACACCCAAAACAAAGTGTCGCAACTTTTCCGAGTCCAATCTTTAATAAGGAGTAAAACTCTTTTACTTATTCGAAACAATAAGGTAAAATTTGTTCTAAATACTTTTAGAACTTAAAAAATGCATAATCTTTATATTTGTGAAATCAAGTGTTTTGAAAGAGTCTTGGAATGAAACTTCAAAAGATTACGTGGGCTGAATTTTACCAAAAAAAAAAAACCTTTGTGACAAATACAACTTGAAAAAAAATTACCTTATCAAAGCTGTGTTTCAAAAGTTGCCGCGGATTATCCAAGAGAAAGACAGCGTTCCACGAAGATTGTGAAGCATGGCAAATGAAATCTGATGATTTGGGGAAGCTTTTCTGCTGAAGGTCTGGGTAAGATTAATCGAATTGATGGTATTATGGATCGTTTTATGTACAATGTTATTTTCAAAGATGTTATGCTACGGTATGCAAAGTGGAATATGTCAATAAAATGGATATTTCGACAAGCTAAAGACCCCACACACAGCAAAAGTCACCAAACACTGGTTCAAGTAACGGGTGGCAATTAAAATTTTGGAGGCCTCTATGCTCAACAACAAACGAGCTCAGAAAGAAATAAGAGTGTGTATGCGTTAGCTCTTTCTCTCTTCTTTCTGCTAGTATTTTCTGTTTTGTTTATGCTTGCTCAGTTTTGCTCAAAATGCCGTCGAAACAAGAAGTATTTCGCGAGCGCGTTGTACAGTTCTACGAACTGCACAGAAATCTCGGCAAAACGTATACGGTACAACATTTTAAAAGCGAAAATGTTGCGACTTCGACTGTTTACCATATCCTAAGATCCCCAACAAGGTAGTGGAAGACCAGCCAAAATTATGGACGCAAAAGGACTTCGTTCTCTTTCTCGTGCCTTCAACAACAAGGATTCACTGAGCCAACGGGATGCCGCAAAAAAGTTCAACTGTTATCACCAGTACATCTGCAAAACATTGAAAAGAGTCGGAATAAAGTGCCGAAAGAAGACACGAGCCCCGGAATATACTGATGCACAGATTTCTACGCTGAAATCCTAATGCCGTTGGTTGATAAAAATTATTCCGGAAAAAGTTTTGTTTTGGACGACGAAAGCCACTTCCCTCTTTCGAAGACGCAGATTCCCGGAAACGATCGATACTATTTAACGGATAGTTCTACTACACCTCCGAACATAAAATATAAGTTTAAACATAAGTTTGAACAGAAAGTGATGCTGTACATTGCCATTTCCGAGAAAGGCATTTCTAAGCCATGGTTCAAGCCCTCTGGTTTGGCAATCAATCAAGATGAGTACCAGAACGAATGTTTGAAGAAAATTTTGATCCCGTTTCTACAAAAACATCATGCTGATGGACAATACGTGTTTTGGCCAGATAAAGCGTCATCGCATTACGCCATAAAAACACAATCGTTTCTGAACACCCATTCGATCCCATTTGTACCCAAAAACCACAACCCGACAAATCTGCCTCAGTGTCGCCCAATCGAAGATTTCTTCGGGGTCTCGACGTCTTTGGTTCGAGTACCATTGTACACATGCCCTTTTCGCTCAATTTCCAATAAAGCATCTGTTCTATTTCCAACCTGCCGCACACTGACGGAACTTTCAACATTTTCTCTTCATATCTTTCATTCTAGCCAAAAACATTAATGTTCACTCTTGGTGCCTCATGGTGATGAGCGAACATCTCCTTCTACATCTATACCTACAGTGTTTGTGAATAAGTTCTGTGTTATTTGACGTAATAAATTTAATTCTGATCAACTGTATGCCCATTTCTTCACTTACCACAAATTTTTGCTGTATAATTTTACGATGTCTTCAATTGATTGCATATATTTTGTCCAACACTGTACTTTCGATAGAATTCGGTATTTTCTTAATGGAAGAATATTTACTTCTTTTATGTTTAGTTTGGACCTATTGACCTGATATTACACTGATAGGCAAAATAAAGTGCCCACCTCATGGTTTTTTCAATTTCTCTCATTTACTTGGTTCAAATTAAAGTATACACACTGTATTTTTTTTATTATATTATTTTTTATATTCTTTTTTAGTTTCACTTATGGAATACTGCAAAAAAAGGGGGGCTTCAAAATAGTTATTTTTATTGGTAACACCAGTTTTGTCAACCCTGGCATCGAGAATCGCCCACAAATTCGCGATGGGATTGAGGTCCGGGCTTTTTGGAGGCCATTCCAGCGGTTTGATCCAACAAGACCGGAAGAAAGACTTGGCCTTCTTGGCAGTATGCTTCGGGTCGTTGTCCTGCTGGAATACGAACTTCTCTTCAAGGCCCGTCTGGATCAGCGAAACCTCCAGATTTTCTGGCAGGATGTTGAATCTGCCGTCATTATCCCGTCGATTTTCACAATGTTTCCCACTCCACCCCACGAAAAACACACCCAGACCATCACATTTCCTCCTCCATGCTTCATCGGGCCTTGGATGTGGCGCTCCTGAAGCTCCTCTCCCGATCTGCACCAAACACGAACCCGCCGCTTTCGGATAAACAGCTCGAATTTTTATTCGTCCGTCCAGAGAACCGTTTTCCAGAACTCTGAGGGCTTATCAGCATGCTCCTTAGCAAACTTAAGCCGTTTGGCTTTGTTTGCCTTGCTGATAAATGGGCGCTTCCGGGCAAGTTTGCTATTCAACCCCTGTGCTACAAGACGGCGACGAACAGTTCGACCGGAAACTGAAGGGTTTCCTGGATCTCGCGGACAGTTACCTTCGGGTTCTTCTTGACTTCGCGCATGACTTGGAGTCCGTTCTCGCATCCGTTTTCCGCTTCCTGCCTCTGCCAGGGCGATCCACCACTAATCCAAACGTTTTAAGCTTCAGAAGAATTTTGCCAACCGCTGCCTTACTGATACTGTACTTCTTAGCGACAACCCGATGCGATTCACCGTTTTGCACATCAAGAACGACCAATTTTCGGATACACAAGCGAATTGCTTTCGAAAGCACTGCGTTCTCCATTTTGTTCAATTGAATCAAATGCGATCACGTATACAAATGCACCAGGTTGAGCCGTTTGCTTCAAAACATGTCAAAATATCAAAACATTAACAATCGAGGGGTCTTCCAATGGAAACTTATCGAAAACATATCGATTTTTGAAGTGGGCACTTTATTTTGTCACTGTTTTTTTTCAACACAAATTGATTTATTTTTTCTATAAGTAAAACTCTTTTTTTTCAGTATTCCATAAGTGAAACTTAAAAGGAATATAAAAATAAAATAAGAAAAATAAACTACACTGTGTTTACTCTAATTTGAACCAAGTAAATGAGAGAAATTGAAAAAACGAAGAGGTGGGCACTTTATTTATGCCTATCAGTGTATATTGATTGTAATGGAAACTAACAGAACCGGGTTTCAAAGCAACTTTTATTGCACAGGTGTATGTAATTCGAAGTATACTAAGAAGATCTAAGAAGTCAATTGTAGTTTTTTTATAACCTGATCAGGACTCATTAATTATTCGGTGGTTCTTACAAATGTACCAGATTTTTTCAAAATGCACATTGAAATAAAAAAAACTCACCACTTAACAACAGAAGAAGAAAATAAAAACACTCCGAGAATACGCTAATTCCCCTAGATTGGTTACATTTCTACCTCCAGAAGTGGTCCCTCTCCGTAAAAATCTCTCGAAGCAATCTCGCCATTGTCCGATTGTCAAATTATAAAACATAAATCGACACACGTGCCCAGCTCAAGCCAAGATCCCAAAACCCCTTTATGCCATCCGCCGAACCCCGAAATCGATCAACCAATATTCCACATCAACACACGCGACCCCTACAACAAAAGAAGCACAAGTCAACTCCTTTCCGATTCCTTCCCGATCGAAACCCGATCAACACCCGATGGGAACAATGCCAAAAAATCGGCCCATTATTCGCATTGTCTGCTCTACTTTTCATCTCATTTGGGTTGACTTGGGTTTTGCACCACAAAACTAATAATGTTGTGAACAAACCTTCACATCAATTCAACTAGGCAGGGTTGTCAGGTGTCACTTTTTTGTTGTTGTAAATGCTGCCTTCGTCCTTTCGACGGAAAATATGGCGAAATTAGTTTGTACGGAACATTCGTAATTTTTTAATCGCTTCATCGTCTCCGTCGCCTGGAAGATAATCGTAATCAATAAATGTTTCGCTCACGGGATTCAATTTCTTTATTTGGAGGAAACCGGAGGAACAAAAGGGCCGCCTTTGTGATCCGATTCAATATATTCCTCCACCAGAGGAAGAAAAGGGTTTCGGATCGGCAGCAGGATTCGAAGCGATTGTGATCTGCAGTGGTGTTTTGGGTAGGCAGAATAGGTAGCCGCAAATTGTGATGCAAAATTGAGCCATTTTTCTGAATGAGGAAAGGATTGGCTCCTATTTCAAACCCGCTGCATGGGATTAGGAAGGGAGGGTTCGTGTTGGGAACAAAACCAAAAAATGTGTACGGTAAGAGTGTATACCAAAGGGAGGAAGGAGTGGAATCCCTTTCACACTCCTTTTGATGGAATTTATGTGGATTTTTGTGTAGTTGGATTATGAAATGCGGGTTTGTTGCCCAAAAAACAAGCGGAAGATTTGACATCATCGATCATAATCTTATCCTCATCAGGTTAGAGGGAAAAAAATGTGACATTGGGACGCGGTTATGAGTTTAGTATTTAATGGAAGGTGTTAAAATTTATTCGGGCTTCCCTTATAATCCACACAAATATTGCCAGGAGGAAATTAAAATAATTGTGAAGCTACTGGATTAGTTGCTCAAGCTTGAGTCATTTGATACTGCAAAAAATAACGGATCTATCTCGGAACCATATTAATAAACAACAAAGGTAAGGTCATTGATTGCACTTTGAAGAAAACATGCTGTAATAATCTCATTGTACAACTTTCGGGCGCGTTTTTGGCCACCAGATTCTGCTTCAAAGTCTTGTTTGGTTGCTTACTAGCCCGTAAAGATCGGAGTCCTTCTCGCTGATGAATTTTTCTGACTTTTCTTTTGCTGACTTACAATTTCCGTGCGATATCATAATCCGACAGCCCTGGTTTTGCCGAAATCGTTCTCTACACATTGAAATGCATCTTCCGATCCTCAGCACCACAACGACGCTTGCTATGATCCTGCTGATCGATAGTTACCACTCACGGAGTTGTTCCAGAACGTTGCACACGGTCAGTTTAGCCAGTTTGAACGACTTTGCGTTTTGTGACGCTAACCACGTCGGTGTTCAGAAGTGGGTGTCCAAAATTAATTTTCGTTTCGCGGTTTTCATCTAGTATAACATCTATGGAACAAAATGAATCGTGACGAACTTTTCAGGACTGATAGAAAAATCGTTTCAAAACAAAAAGCTGTCAAAGCATTTCAGATCCAACTACAGGGCTGATGGTGAGTCGCTTTTTAGTGACTGCTATTTTCAAGATTGTCACTAAAAAGTCACTTTCACTCTTTGGTTAAGAGTCACTAAATTTTTTTCCGAAAATTATTGCTCACTTCTTTTGCAATATTTCTATTACAATAATCCTTTCTTCCACTGAATATTTCGGCAAAAAAAAAATAGAACTCTGGCAACACGTCGTGTTTCAACACTTAAAAATTTTGTTCCAGAATAGGCCAACCGCTTTGTTGGGAATAAAACCGTCAAAACGTTTTTAATTGTTTCTATAATTTTATAAATTCATTTATTTGTACACGCTCAATCGAATCAACTTAACAGAGTCAAGTTTCAATGTTTATATACATCAGTGATATCAGAACTAATGTTATAGGAGGATAGAACCGATTTTTCGCGGTCGTTTCAAGATTAATAGGAATAACAATATAACAGATGGTAAGATGGGTGGGAATTTATTCAAATGTTGTCCTTAAAAAATAAAACAAATAATATGTCACCGACATTTACATAACTTGACAAGAGATTACATGAGAAGACTTGAGTAGGTTCGTCAAAATTTCTCTCAATTTCATCTCCGAATTCCAAGTTTTCTGTTAACTTATATCTTAGCAAACCATGCATAATTTTTTAAGCTCAAAATAGTTTTCTTTAACGATTATTTAATACTTCGATTGCTTTTATCTCTCAATGTTTCCCAAGAATATCAATTGTCTGATATAACTTCAGACGTATTTGATCCGCATTTTCCATTAGACAATCAGGAATGAGCAGATCTGAAACATTGAATGAATACTTCTTTCTTTTCTTTGAGTTTGGTAGATGAGCCTTGTCCTCGGTGAGGGATTCAGCAAGTTGTCTCGTGGCTTTTGCCATGAGTTGGCTGATTTCTGGTGAGTGTGAGCGTTTCAGTGAAATACCTATAACTAGAAAATGAGAAGAAAGATTTGTAATTTCCATTGAATTAAAACTACCTTTATTGCTTATCTTAACAGATACGTATATTTCGTCTACAATGTGCAGATTTCTTCAGTGTTGTATACTGAACAGTCGAGTATTAGCACAAGACACTGAAGAAGTCTGCCCATTGTAGACGAAATCCACGTATCTGTCAAGAAAGGCAATAAAGGTAGTTGAAATTAAATGTAAATTACTAGTCTTTCTTTCTGCTCATTCTTTAGTTATTTGGCTGGTTCGATAATTGAACTTCCCCTACTGATTAAAGGGCGAACACGAAATTATTGCGACACATTCAACAGGGCATAACTTTTTTACCATTGGGTAAAAATCAACCAAATATTGCACACTTTCTCATTGATGTGTATTGTTAACATGCTGTCAAACTCGAAGTCGTGTTTTTCGATTCAACGAAAATGGAGGTGAACCAACGCGAGTCGAGAGAACAAATTCTTTCCAAACACCTGGAATTTCCTGACCTGTCGCACCGGCAGTTGGAAAAAATGTTGAACATTTACCATTCAACCGTCTCCAGAGTGTTGAAGCGGTTCCAGGAGCGGTTGACGTTGGACCACGGCAAAGGAGCTGGAAGAAAACCGGGACCGGAGAACAAAAAGACGGAGGGAAAGGTGAAGCGGATGATTAAAGCAAATCCCAACGTCTCAAGCCGTGATTTGGCTAAAAAGATCGGCATGTCGCAGAGCTACGTCCAGAATGCAAAGAAGAGAGCTGGACTACATACATACAAGGTACAGAACTTCCCAAACCGCGATGAGCGGCAACAATCGACGGCTAAAACTCGGGCACGGAAGCTCTACGAGAAGATGCTGACAAAATATGGCTGCTGTGTGATGGACGACGAAACGTATATAAAAGCCGATTTTAAGCAAATTCCGGGGTTGGAGTTTTTCACCGGCAAGAGCAAGTTCTATGTGGACGACAAATTTAAGAAGAAGAAAATGTCGAAGTTCGCCTCCAAATATCTCATTTGGCAGGTCATCTGCTCTTGCGGACTGAGGAGTGAACCTTTCGTGACAAAGGGCACAGTAAATGGCGAGATCTACATATCTGAGTGCCTCGAGAAGCGCCTTTTGCCGTTCTTGCAGCAGCACGACGAAGCTCCGCTATTTTGGCCAGATTTGGCATCATGCCACTATTCTAAAAATGTCCTGGAGTGGTATGAGGCCAATTTTGTCCATTTTGTTCCAAAGGACATGAATCCGCCAAACTGTCCGGAGCTGCGCCCAGTGGAGCAGTACTGGGCAATGATGAAGCGGGAACTTCGGAAGAGCAAGAAGACAGTCTTCTCGTCTTTGACTTTGACATGTTAAGAAAATGTAAAAAAACTGAGAAACTGGTACCGGATGACACTGTAAAGACTTTGATGGAGGGCATCAAGCGAAAATGCGTTCAATTTTACACTCAAGGCTCCATCGATTTACTTTTCTTTTGATTTTTGAAGTAAATATATGTATAAAACTACCCTAAAATTTTGGTTTGATTCTAAACATTATAAGAAAATTGGCATGACATTTTCGGTTTCGCAATAATTTCGTGTTCACCCTTTACTCCAAACTTTTCAGATTTGCAAGGCTCTTCAATGCTGGTGATTCTTTGAAAAGTAAAGGGTGTTCCAGTAAGTCTATGCACGATTTGTAAATAACAATACTTGATCGCGTTTTGAGTAAACTGAGTTTTTATTGCACTTTTAAGTTTACTACAATAAAGCTCATTCGTGACAAAATGTAGACAGATTACATTTGGAATAAAAGAAATTTGATGTTATTTCAATCCAAGATGCATATTTTATTCATTTAATTCTGCATTATTAGCCATCTTAAAGCTAATTACAGTTACTTAATTAGGCTGCATGAAGAAACTACGAACTTTTGAGTTTACTCCAGCCATTAGGGTCTGTGCGGACTTCTCTGTAGCCGATTTGCTTTTGTCCAAGATTATCGGAATTTTTCTATTGTTGTAGCTTGCTGTTTATATTGAGAGAGTTATTTTTTCACGAGAGCGCAATACCCCTCGATAGGTCGCAACTCTGGACAGTTCGCCTGTCCGGGAATTCGCCTCTTTTGGTAGAACATGGACTCCGTTCACTTCATACTATTCCATACATTGTTGGCGTAGTGACAAGATGTCAAATCAGGCCAGAATAGCAAGGGAGCGTCATGTCTGCGTAGGAATGGTAACAATCGTTTCTTTAGGCATTCTTCACGATATATTTCTTTGATTGCCGTTCCGGTAGTGATGAAGCTTCGGCCTGCTCGACCACAGATGCATATTGCCTGCCAAACCAATTTTTTTTGGGAAAGTTGACCTTGCTCTTCGTTCTGAAATGCTCCTCTGCGCCGTTTCGTTACATGGCAGTATATTAAGACATTCCGGGAAGCTGCTAAACGTCTTCCAGCACATAAGTTTCATCGTAAATTATTACGCAAACCCGGTTTTCAGGTGTCACGTTCTGTTAATTATTAAGGTTCGGTACAGTTTTCACCTTGAACGACTTCATACCTTACCGGTGCTTGGGAGTATGCACGATAGTTGGCGGCATTTTTATTCTTCTAGCCACAGTACGTACCAAAAGATCTGGTCTCTTGCAATATTTGCTACACCTTCACGTCCTTCTGGTGATTGGTGAGATCCGTTTTTGTTCCGCTCCCAGCTTTCATGGCTATTTTCAAACGTGTATCGAAAGATTTAGGAACGTTATGGACAGTGCTGGCAGGAAAACCAAGCATCAGATCCTCATTCGCACTTGCTCTTCTTTCGACGCCATCTTCGATCTTAAAGCTTGTAGTATCACCAAAGCTCGAGTACTTTTTCAAATGGACGTAAGTAACATTTGGACGAAAACGAGAAAATCTGCATTGAAATTTTTTGAATTTATTTTTATTCCTATTTGAAAACCAGGCATGTTTATTCCAATTAAATTCCACTGAATGACATATTGATAAAAGATATTACATCACTGTGCTTAAAAATTACAGTAGGAGTGAAAATTCAAGTTTCATTTAGAAAAATGTTTCTTACAACAGACTGCTATAGAAAAAGATAATCCTAGAGGGTTTGAGCTGTTTAGTGGAATACCTGTAACTAGAAATTAGAAGAAGAATTAGTATCTTCCATTTAATTCCAACTACCTTTGCTTATCTTCGACAGATACGCGTATTTCGTCTACAATGTACCCAAACGACATCAAACCCGACGAAGCGGAGCACCCGCTGCTACACAATAAGTATGTTAGGTATAAATGAGAAAGAAGCGAATAAGATATTAAGTACACTTGTTTTTGACTCAGGATAGGTATAGACAAACTAATAATAAGATAGGTATAAACAACATAATGATAGGTAAACGTTTTGTATTTAGAAAATAGTATATATACGGCAGGTGGCGAAGGTTTTCTTTCAGTCGAGTTATTAGTACGAGACACTGAAGAAGTCTGCACATTGTAGACGAAATACGCGTATCTGTCGAAGATAAGCAAAGGTAGTTGGAATTAAATGGAAGATACTAATTCTTCTTCTAATTTCTAGTTAAAGATAATACGTTATTTTGATAAGTCAGTATGATAGATGGCATGTCACTTGCGTCAAAATGATACGTCACTCTGCGAATGGCAATGTTGATACGTCGAAATGTTACGTCAAGTTGTCATATTTCACAAAGATACGTTGAAATTATCAAAATGGCGTAATAGTTTTTTCTGCAACAAAACGGTGTAAAAAAATCTTTGCTAAAAAAATTTACTTTTACTCAACTAAATCTAAATTTTTACCCTTGTGGTATAAAGCCTTTTACTCACGCGTAATTAAGAGGCAGTCAAATGATATAACAATGATTCGCAAATTACTTTTTAACACAAGCGGTGTATGTACATTATTCCCAAAAAGTGCAAAAGTGATTTTACACCGTTTTATACAAAGTTAGTAAAAACTTTCAGAAATAATCCATCAGAAAGTTCATCAAATGTGGGCATATATACATGATTGTTTAATAACATGTCATGAACAACGCGTTTGTTTACATTTTGTGACTTACGTCCTTTTGAAAAAGTACTCGAGAAAGGTTGATTTTACATACTGAACAGATATACGTTCGTCAGTCTGCGAAATATTCCACGCGTTGATGAAGTATTTCCAGAGATATACGTATTTAGGGGTGTCCAGATATCGTCACGAACAAGCCTTATTCTTCTCAGTTCAACGTGACATTTACGAGATCCATTTAATCGTACGCCAAAGACCGAAGACTTTTGATTTAACACTGCTAATTAGTTTCAGCACAGACTTTCTGCCAAAGATTTTTGATACGTTTCTCCAGTCTCTTTCAAATGTTTTGATGTAATCCGCTGCTTTTGACAGAGCCCAGAGTTTGGAGGATTCGTCTTCTTGGGTACGAATTTGACCCCGTTGGCTTTGTACCAGGATACCAGAATACCACAATTACCAGATCCGACCAAAACCGTGCTGGATTATTAGGTTTCTGTTTCATGGGGATCAGGCGCCGCACGGACCATGTAGAACTGGTCACCCGGAAGCGTCTTATAATCAAATTTTAGGTAGGATTCATCTTTCATAATAACGCATGCCGATTTTTCCCACAGCAGTTTATAGTATAATTTACGGGCCCGTGGTTTGACAGATGTTGCTAGTTTTTTCACTTCGTTTTGGCTTCTTCTGCTTC
Source organism: Aedes japonicus (assembly GCA_034211315.2). Lineage (NCBI taxonomy): Eukaryota > Metazoa > Arthropoda > Insecta > Diptera > Culicidae > Aedes > Aedes japonicus. The sequence continues at coordinate 41,246 of JASCZW010005818.1, forward strand.
CTGAAAGTCCGTAGTCCATTTGATGTCTTTGCTAGGTCGACGTGCTTAGACTTACTGGGACACCGTATATGTCGTAAATAAGAATAACGATATCGTCCGTCCTAGCCTTAGGTCCACCACCAGTGCCAGTTTTCCTGGAATAGTCTCGTTTTCCCTACATTTGAGACATCGGTTATGGTTATTTTATAGTCAACGAAACTAGATACATACCATCGACATTTTTCGGACATTTGACTACTAAACATCCGATAAACTTAATTAAGCAATGCAAAATATAAGTTCTTGTAACTTGTAGGAAATATTTTGAATTCGACTACACAAACAGGGCCGTGGTAGTGTATCACATTTTCAATATTGCCCATTTTATAGCGAAAACTTTATCCGCATGTCAATTGTTTGCCTAAACATTTGAACATACAATTTTTTTCTACTTAATAATTCCTTGATTATCGAGATTTCAGGCTTGAGCTGGTTCATCTCCCGCCGTAGTCACTCAAATACCTTTCGGGTATTTTCGTAACTTGTCCGGGGTGAGATTCGAACTCGCGACTTTGACGTGACAGGTATGGATGGTAACCATTACACCAGGGTCGTCCTCTAAACACAGATCTCATAGCTGACATGATTAAGAACCTACACTGAAAATACAATGAAAAAAAACATGAATCATTTAGTTTTCATAGGAAGTTTAAAGGTAATTGAATAGTAGCAAAATCAATTATAACTGAAATCTCTATGATTTTTATTAGATCACTCAAATTTTAATTACTAACTAGTTACAAATCTCATAAGTTTTGATAATATTCAAATATTCCTGTTGCGCGATTCAGACACATCCCATCATTCATGAGGGTCCGAGATTCAAATGCCTGTTTAAAGGACTGCGTCATGGCAATAAACCGAACACACAGATTCGGTTGTAGATCAAGTCCGATTATTACGATTAGGAAGAGCAGCACCCAGTCTGCTCCTTCCGTCGCCGGGGGGTGAAGGCTGGAAGTGACGGTGGGCTCTTACCTGCATGTGCGTATTTTTTTCCCCTCTGAATGATATTTTCCCACGTTTTTTTCCTTCTCTCTCGCTTGTGTCCTTCTTCGCTTCTGGAAACACTTTGTTCGAGGCACTTGGAGAGAAGTCCGGAGGTCCTTTCGGTAAGAAGACTATGTGGACGGGACCGGTCTGCTGCCACCGTGTGTTCCTGTCTCGGTCCCCGGGGCGAGTGGTGTATGTGTGTAGTGAAAGAAGCAATCAGTCAGTGGCAGCAGCCTTTCCTGTGTCGGTAGAAGGTACCTTGGTGCCTTGATATCGAGATGGTATGGAAAGAAGTAAATGAAGGAATAAAAAAAACGACCTAATGCGAGGAACTGCAATACGTTAGAAAATTTACGCTTACACATCAATAGGTCATCATCACCGTCGGAATAGACCGTATGTCCGTTTCATTCAAAATAAAATTGGTTGGGTTTTTTTTTGTTACTGTTATGGTCATGTCGTCATGTGTTGAGTAGGTCAGTGAGGATTTTTTTTCTGCTCTATAGGTAGATTGAAAAAAATCGGAAATTATTGGAAGCTAAACGGAAGCGTGTTGAAAAATCAGGTGAACTTGAGTTTGTTGTTTTCGAAGGAAGAAAACAATAATCACTAGAAACTAGAAACGACCACATGGTTGACGGAGACTAGGTTAGGCCATTTGTGGCATAAGTATGTTGATTATGTTGGTAAATGTTCTATTATTAACTCTATGTAATGATTGTGCGATCCTGGAAAAAAGCATTTGATTTGATTTGGTTCTGCGGATTCCTGAAAAGATTCATGGTTGTATTGCCTTTAATGGGCGATTGACTGATTTAATACCATTTCGAGATGGTAATGGTTGACCATTCTCCTAAGTTGCTGTTTAGCTCTGTTGTATTTATTGTCACGGTGATAGATTGGAGCATTTCTGACTATCGGCCAAAGCTTTGCAAAAGAGTTTGCTTATGTTGTCTTGATTATTTAAAGACAAAGTTGACAAAGGAAGGCGATAAAATAAGAGAGAACCTTTTGAAATGTTTATTGTCCCTCTGTTCCGGACATAAACCACTGCGACCAGTAATTTGATCTATTGTAGTTAGTCCCGTATCCTTTGTTAAGTGCATGTAGAGTTACTTCATCACTATTGAGAAATGATGAAGTATTCGGTGTTGTTACAGTTGTCATTGTTTGTTTTGTGGAAATAAATCGTCTTTTAAAACCTTTAAAACCGCTATTTAAAACCTTTGAGAAGTTGACCCGTCAAACCCGGATTAATTGCAAAGAAAATAAACTATGACTCCGATATAGACTACTTTTTGGTACTTTTTGAAACTTGGGTAGTTTTTTGCAACAACTTGCAACTTTTTGAGAAAACTGCGAGTAATGTTTCATACTGTTCACCATGCTTGTCGGGCCACTCTATCTTGGAACAAATAAAGCACTGTCCCTTTTTGTAAGTGACTTCAGCGTCATCCGTGGACCGGTTTAATCCAACAGTAAGGATGCCATTGGGGCGACTCACAAAATGTGATAGTGGATTTTCATTGGGAAATTAGGAGATGTTTACAAAAAGCTAGAAAGCCGATTTGGACCGATTTAAACCAACAATAAAGATACTACTAGGGCCACTCACAGAGTGTGATAGTGGTATTGCATTAGGAAAACACGGCAATTCATCTCAACGCCTGAGAGCCAACTTGGACCGATAGATAGAGTAGACCAACAGTACGGATGACATTATTAAAAATCACTTTGTTTTCCCAATGAAAAACCACAATCACACTTTGTGAGTGTCCCCAATAGCATCCTTACTGTTGGTTTAAATCGGTTCAAATCGGAAATTGGTACTAGTTTTTAAATATTTCACTTGACTGCTTATCGTTAACCAAAACGAACCCTGCTGCCACCAATCCTGTTATCCAAAATCCCAGTGATTTCTCGTGGAAATGCAGTGGACTCCGCAGCTTCCAATAAAGCGAGTATCACGTCAACATATTCCTACCTTTTCCTTATTTGGCCTGCATTCGGGCGGGGCCAGCGTCGGTATTGCCTTAGTTTGAGATCACCAGTTTTTACACATTGAAGATGTAGGTTAGTCCTAAGCATCATCTGTTGGATCTCTGTGTAATAACAGCTAATCTGGCAACAACGAAATAGCAACTTAGGGCGGTCAATCATGCTCCTGCTCATGCTCACAACTTGCAACATTTTGAGAGAACTACTGTCGTGTCTATGTTTGGTAGTGGGTTCATCATACGATATTAATGACTTTTATGACTACAGTAACGAAAATAGTGTACAAATAGTGACGTCAAAGTAACAAAAAATGCTAGAAATAAGACGAAAAAATAGTATTATTCATTTAATTCCAATTACTTTTGCTTATCTTGACAGATACGCGTATTTCTTCTACAATGTGCAGACTTCTTCAGTGTCGTGTATTAACTTATTAACTCTACTGGAAGAAGTCTGCACATTGTAGTCGAAATACGCGTATAGCAAATGTAGTTAGAATTAAATGAAAAATACTAATTTTTCTTCTCATTTCTAGTTACAGGTATTCCACTAAACAGCTCAAACTCTCTAGGAACAAAAAATGGATGAATACCGACCAATGGGCTAAATGTTCGCTAATGGGTCATGTTCGAGGAAAAGTTAGGAGTCTGGCTATGATCAACGATGATATTTTGATTAAACGAGAGTAAAATATTATATAAAACACAAATACAAACATGATTTGCCAAATAAAATTATTAAAACTAAGAAAACCATGACATTTTTGTTATTTTGAAAGTGTGCTTATACTTTCTGGAACAGTCTACAGTATTGGCATGATATTGTGGGAATATTTTTCTGGTGTTATCATTAGGTACTTTGAGTATTCCTAATTAAATGAAACAACGAGAAAAAATAATTTAATGTTCTTATTTATTTATAATAATTGTTTACAAAAAATGAATTAATGCTGCAATTCATAATAATCATTATACACAATATTTAGTGCTAACAAGAATTTTGAGGAATAGTTTTTGAATACTGTTAATAATATATAAAAAAATGAGATTACGTTATTTGGAGGTATCTGAAAAATTAATTTAAGGTTTCATAACCATAATTTTACGCCTTGACGTGTACATTGCGTTTGGGATTTTTCTATCCTGTAATTTTAATACCGGACGAAAATATGTGCCGCTCCTTTAATGTGCATCAATGCAGATCTAAATCTACATGAATTTTTCTATGTGTGTACCCATCAATCATAGTAATCCATGAGTCAGCAGACAAAATTTGACAGCTCCATTAGTGGAACTCTAACCGTGATGGCAAAAACAGTGACGCAACTCCGTTCACACATCCGTTCACGACATCGTGCGGCACTTTGTGGACGCCGGATACCTCCGTTCCGCCATATACAACATCTTGGCACTATTAGACAACAATTAGAGCATCAAACAAAAGCCCGGTTCCTCACGGCCGACGACTTTGAGCGACAAGAAGCTCCGAAGGATGCTGAAGATGAAGACCGAGGGAAAAGTGACTACATCGCTACGTGCGCTTGGCCGTGAGGTCCGTTCAACCGGCCAAAAAGTGAAAAGGTACCTGGCAAACATGAACATACATGTCAGGAAGCGGAAGTCGCGCCCACTGGTTTCGGAGCGGCAGGCAATAACGCAGCGGCAGCGGCTAAATAAGATGGTCAACTCGATTTTCCCGGTGAATCGTGACGTGGCGGTGGTGATGGACGACGAGACCTATCTCACCCTGGATGGCAACGACTGGCAGGGAACTTGGTATTTTACTTCAACATGGAAAGCAGTGAGCTCCGAGGTGAAGTTAATTTCACACACCGAGGTCCCCAAGAAGGTGCTGCTGTGGCTGACAATCAACGGGAAGGGGAAGTCAAAGGCGCTGTGCTTTCGGGACTGGCCGTGAACGGGGAAATTTACAGTACGAAACGCCTGCCGGAAGTTGCGTCGTTCATCAAGAAATATCATAAGGGCGAAAACGCGTTGTTCTGACCGGATCTGATGTCGGCCCACTACTCGAAACGAATGTTGGAGGAGATGGAGCGACTGAATATCGATGTGGTACCCAAGTCGGCGAACCTTCCCAACGTCCTCAGCTGCGTCCAATCGAAAATGTCTGGGCCAACCTGAAGCGTAAGATCTACTCCAACAATTTTGTCGCGAAAACTGAGGAGAAATTGATAAATAAAACGAAGAAAGAACTCAAAAACATGCCTACACGCATGTTTTCGTTCACCGTCGCTAATGTTCCGGTTAACTGCCGGAAGGACACTCGCAAGGGCTTAGAATTTTTTTGCAAGTAAGCTTAAATAATTTTCTTGCATGGGAAATTTATCAAAAGCAATTAATTGTCTTAGTTTTTTTTATCACCATCCGAAATTCATTTTTTTTATGCAAATTGGTGCAGAATAATTCGATAATGAATATTAGTCATACTAATAGCCTACACTCAGTAGCAAAAAAAAAGGCCGAGCAAAATTTTGCTTCCAAAAAATGCCATGTTCTTACAATAGGTTGAAATTTTATGTTTCCATTACATATGTGAAAAAAGTCATTTTTGGACATACCAATTTAAAAAATCCGTATTTCTGTGAAAAATTTAGATAACATATTTTAAATTTCACAACAGCCGGCTTTATTTTTGCACCGACATTTCAGCATGGTCAATATCGGGTGAAAAAGGGAAATACTCATGTTGGTGCGTCAACTTTGACGTCAGCTGTAGTCCTAACCACTTGATGGAAACAGTTCAAATTTCGTCCACATTATTTCCTATGTATTTTTTGGCTGTTGTGAAATTTAAAATATGTTATCTAAATTTTTCACAGAAATACGGATTTTTGAAATTAGAATGTTTAGAAATGACTTTTTTCACATATGTAATGAAAACTTAAAATTTATAAACCTGACCAACATAAAATTACGACCACATGAGGTCTATACATTGTTTATAGTGTGATGAAAGCTTAAACTATTGATAATTGACAAAGTTACAGTAGGTTGAACATGGCATTTTTTGAAAGCAAAATTTTGCTCGGCTTTTTTTGCTACTGAGTGTAAATTTAGGCGAATTATTATATTGGAAATCAGCGTAAAGCGTTTGACTTTAATGGTCCATCCACAATCCTGCGATATCTAATGCACATAATGGGAATGCTAGATTTAGCATAAAGTAGTGAGTTCTTTCATGTAAATTAAAACCAAATATCACGGAAATCAGGTCTGCTGTATAGAACATTGCAGATAGTGTTGTATGCTGTATGAAAAATCGCACACAATTTCGTTATTTACGCTTGCTTTAGCTAGCAATTGAACGAGGGCAAATTTTACGCGTCTTTTAAAATTCATTAATTTGTTTCTTTTATATTCCTTAAGTAAACATTTTTCCTCCAAACTGGTCGAAACACCTTTGGAAACATGTCCTTTGTCTTTTTCACAGTGTGAAAGAAACAGGTAGTTTTCTGCGTTATTGAATACACAAATAAGGAATGCCAGATTTGATAGAAAATAATGGAACATTTCATGTTAATCTAAACCAGATAACGCCTGAATCTAGCCTGTTGTATGAAAGATTGGAAACATTGTTGTATGACATATGAAAGGTTGCAGACAAGTTCGTTGTTTACGCTTCCTTTGGCTTGAAATTAAACGAGAGGAAATTTTGCGCAACTGTAAAAATTCATTATTTTTTCTGTGTAGTTTGAAAGTACCTGTTAATTTTCTGCACTATTTAATTCAAATAAAGGGTGTGTTAAATTTGACACCCATTCATGGGATTTTTCATGTAAATTTAAGCCAGATATTAACATTTGTCAAGCTGCGGGGAGTAAAGCCAAATATGATTCATAGGATTTATTCGCAAGTTGTGAGACCAAAGATGACCTATGCTCCATTGGTCTGGTGGTTAAAAACTAAAGAAACTGTTGTACAGAGAACGTTAGAAAAACTTCAAAGGCTAGCATCTAGTTCATTTACTGGTGCAATGAGAAGTACACCAACAAAGACACGGGATGCATTTCTTTCCATATTACCATTGCTTTAATACACACAATTAAAAGCTGGAAAGAGTGCTCTAAGGATCAGAAAGTTAACCTTTTGGAAGGTGATCTAATAGAACATCTTAGCATTCAAAACATTCTTTAATGGTTATTTTAGTATTCTTCATACGTGATGTAACGATTATGGTGATGTCGAAGGAAATATTCTCTCATCACCATGAGGCCCCAAGAGTGGTCAGTGATTTTGCTAGAACAAAAGATATGAAGAGAAAGTTTTGATAGTTTCGTTAGCGTACGGCAGGCTGTGAAATATTGATTAGAAGCAATTGAAATTGAGCGAAGGGTATTTGAAGTAGTACTCGAATTTATAGACATCGTCGTCACTTTGACTTAAAGACGTCTGAGACATGACACTCTTATATGTCAATGCGGTGATTGGCAAAAATCACAGTTTTGCCAGAAAGTCAATTTATCGTTGCACTGACTACTATAAAACCAATTGACCTTTTAATGCATTTAGGTGCGTTTTCAACTGAACACAATAAGATTAAGATTGGACTCTTTTTTCTCTTTTTATTAATGAAATTTTAGGTAATACTAGTTTAAAGTGTTATGTTTATTATTGCGAACTATCAAGTAATTTTTTAAGTTGCATTCGAAACAAGAAGAGCTACGCCAGCAAATCTTGGGCGCGGTGATCGATAATCCTGATCAGTCGCACAGATGGTTCGGCAAAAGGATTGGAATCCACCATTCCACCGTGTCCCGTGTTGTGAAGATGTTTCAGGAGACGAAGACCATCGAGCGGCGCGCTGGAAGCGGCCGAAAACCGAAAACGGAATACCCAGAGAAGGCGCGGAAGATAAGGCAGTACTTTAAGAATAACCCGACCCTTTCCACTCGAGGCGTGTCTAAAAAGGTCAATTCGTCGAAGCGGTTCGTCCAGCAGACCATGAAGCGTGCTGGGCTACGTGTTTCTAAGGTCAGAAAGGCGCCAAACCGGACTGACAAGCAAAACACGGTGGCCAAATTGCGTGCGCGGAAGCTGTACTGTGAGTTGGTGGGCAAGCCAGGCTGTCTCGTCATGGACTACGAGACGTATATCAAGGTGGACTCCAAACAAATCTCCGACATCGAGTTTTTTGTCGGTACGTACTGGCATGAAGGTTACGGAAAAGTTCCGGAAGAAAAGATGGACAAATTCGCGAAGAAGTACCTGTTGTGGCAGGCGATCTGCGAGTGCGGTCGGTACAGCAAGAAGTTCATTACAACCGGCACCATAAACAGCAGATTTATAGAGAGGAATGCTTGCAGAAGCGCTTGCTGCCCTTCCTCCGCTCTCACCGTGGTCGCACGCTGTTCTGGCCGGATCTCGCTTCGTGCCATAACGCCAAGCCTGTAATGGATTGGTACGAAGTGAAGGGCGCTAATGTGGTCCCAAAGGAGGTGAACCCGCCAAATACAACAGAACTTCGTCCGATCGAAAAATGTTGGGTGATAATGAAGAAGAAGTTGAAGAAAAGCGGAAAACATTCAAAACTGATGAAGCTTTGAATAAAAACTGGGAGAAATTTTGTAAGGAAGATGGACAAAGCCTCGCCCAAGATCTCATGAGCAGTGTTAGGAGAAATGTACGAGCATTCAGCTTGTGGGAGGAAATTCAATAAAAAAATTATGCCAAAACATAGCTAATATATAGTTATTTAATCCTTGAAAACTTGAGAAGTATCCGATTTAAAATGAGTTTTTGGTGATCATTTTTGTGTGTCTCATTTTTTCCGAGTCCAGTCTTTAATATGAATGGGTCCTAAAACTGCATTTCAAAACAGCATTTTACGAGTTTATAAAGTCGAAATAAAATCTTTGATCGGAGTAAAAGGAATTTGAGAAAACAAGGCTTAAGATCGTTCTCATAAACCTGCCTAAAATGGAAATGAAATGATTCCTAGTGGCCGTCGTGAAACTTTAATAAAACTTAATAAAGCTGGATAGTTTTGGCAATGTTACTTGGGATGTTATTTCTAAGTGGACCATGCTAATAACATCAACCAAGCTGCTGGGGCTAGGACCTATAGTCGCATTAGCTTACAGGGTGCGGCAGAAAATAATGCGAAAATTTGTTCTATTTCTTTCAAATCCCATTTCAACTAATTCAAGCAATAATATCAACATTTTCGAGTGCAGTTATCTTTATAAAGTCCTTTTAAACCAATTTATTCAATGTGTTCTCCATTTTTATTGATATCATCCTCGAGCCGACGCCGGAAGCCAGAGCATGCCTTTCGGACGTGGTCCTCCGACATTGACTGCCATGTGCGTGTTATGGTTGACTTCAGGGTTTTAACACTAGGGTGTGATGTTTTGCAGGCTCGTCAAATTGAAAAATCCAATGAATTAAGATCTGGACTGCAAGGGGGCCACAAATCCTTCGACCAAAACATCATGTTATCGTTCAACCATTGTTGGGTTCGATTGGACGTGTGACAAGGCGCTCCGTCCTGCTGTAGGACAACGTTTTGGTCCTCGAAGAAGTTGGCCTTCACACAGGGAAGCACTTGGTCCTTTAATATACTGATATACACTTCGGTATTGACTTTAACTCCAGCATCAATGAAAACAGGCGGCGTTTTCAAACCGTTGGACGCCACCAAGCCAAACATCATGACACCAGCCGGATGTTTGGTTTGGAATTTGAATTTCACTTTTTCCGGAACGTTCTCCATTTTTTGCGGTGAAATGGACCGGTCCGTACGGCTGTTGGCCATAGCATCGATGCTGAAAGGCTTTTCGTCGGAGAACAGGGGCCGCATTTTGGATCTCGAAACGATGAACTTTTTCTCACAAGCGTTCGTACAAAAAGTCGTTCGTTTCGAGATCCAAAATACGGCCCCAGGATTATCATTTTTTCCTTCTTCAACAAGGTAAGCAATCTCTTTGAACGAGTCACTCGTAGTTCCTTGACCCGGTCCGTAATCAAGTGGCGTTTCAATCTGGCTCTGGAAGATGCGTGCAAGTCTTCTTTGATGATTCTCCACATGGATTTCTCCGAAATATTGGCTTCCTTTGCCAGTTTTCTTATGGCACTCACATGGATTTGATCCCGGCTTCCGCTGCTTCGGACCATCCTGCAGGGACTTTTTTAGGCGTTGTCACGTTGTGAACGTTGTTAACTGTTGCCAAATGGCACCCTACCACCTTGGCAATCTCTTTCGGCTTCTTCTGGACGAGCAACAAACTGGTGATCACTTCTTTCGCGAACATTTTGACGAATATGCAATTAAACAAACAGAATGTTTGGATGCAGAACTTGAAAGTAAACATAAACAAATACACTTTCGACAGAAACTAATCACTAGCTAAACGAATTCACCCAATACTCAAGTTTGAACATTTTCGCATTATTTTCTGCTGCACCCTGTATTATTTCTGTAACGATTTTCTTTTTCTACAGATTGGCTTTACGTGCCCTGTAAAGCTATGGCTTCCACTCAAATTGATGTTGCTTTACGCACTTACACAGTTCTTACGATGTACTTTCTTTGCCATGCTAAAGTATCCAAGCGTATAAATATGTCGCAAGCATAATAATATGTATATGCTGTCCATCAGAAAATACATTTGACTGTAACGGGAATAGGTCTCTTGAACTCCTTTTGAGAAAACCGACACGAACACCGATTACGCTATGAGACTGCATTTCTATTCCCGTAAGATTATTTAATTCTCAATAAGTGTCTACATAAGACAACCTTCAAACTTTTCATACCCACCTTTGGTGCATTTATCAACTGCGCTCACACCTTGACCGCGAAGTACAAAAGTCATTGCCGAACATTTTTTTTCAACCCAACCATTGGGACGAACTGTTATCCCACATAACTCGTCTACCAATCATACCGTTTTAAAATCAATCTGCCGATAGAACCAGTTCCGTAAGTCCATATAACCGCAGCAGCAGCGGCCTCAGCCTCAGCCCAAACCCGTACTTAGTGAAACATGTGCCGAAAGTTCTGGCGCAGAAATCAGTTGCGCGTGGCTTAATAACAACTTTCGGATTGCAACGAAACCGGAATATCTCTCCAGAACTCGTGCAAGGTGTTTCCGGATGTGTTATGCTGCTGCTGGCACTGGCATGGTACTCTCGCATAAAAGTACAAAGCACATAAAAAATGCCCTGCGCAAAACGTATATTTATATGATATCTGATACCGCTGCTGCCGACGATGCTGCTCTGCTCTTGCCGACCCAGCCGAGATTAAAGGCAAAAGGAACTTTACTTTGTTCGTTCACCTGGTTTTGGTCGGACCATATTTCGCCCTGCTATGGGAAATGCGTTCGATTTTTAATTGAATCCAATAACAATAATTTCCATCGATGGGCAGAAAATGCGGATTTCTTTACATTGCTTCTCCCGAACTCATGCATGGTTCTGATTTCCGGCTCTACTTTCGACATCCTTCCTTAGTCGCGCAGCGGGAGTGAAAGGGAAGTTGAGAGTGTGTGTTTCCTTCGTTGAAAGTGATAAGGGCTTTCTCGTGAAAGGGAAAAAAAGCGATAATTTTCGGTTTTGGGGACTTCGAAATTGCTCAACCTGGCCAGATGGGGAACTTGTTGCTGATAACGATCAGCCAGTGAATAGCAACGGAAAGGGCGATCGGCCTTTACAACACCGCCCAGCTTCCCTTTTGTTGCAAGAATGTTTTAATTAAAACAAAAAAAAAGATCGTTCCCTCTGAAACGATCAAACTGGTCCAGATTCTTCCTCGAGCAAAGGCAACTGGTTTATTTTTTCCTGCTTGCAGTTATCAACGTTTGCTCCGAGTTGATGCCGGAGATAATTGCGGGAAGGGCAGGTGCATTGTTCCCAATTTCATGCATTTAGCCAACTTTCTTCCAATCTTGAACTTTTCGCCACGAAGTCATCGAACCAGTTCCCGGGCTGAAAATTACATAAAAATTAGTGTAAAGCGCATGTTTTGAGTCAAGCGAGCGAAAAATCTGCCGATGTTGTGAAGAGAATGCAAAGAATACGAGATGCGAAATGCAGCGGTTGTGTGAGTTGCCCGAGAAGGAAAGCAAAACCGGATTCACTCGGTTCCTGAAGAAGAGTGGCATCAATAAATCACTTCATCGGAAACCGGTTAGCAGGTAAATATCGTAGACTTTTTTTTTCCTTCTTTTTGGCAAAATGTGTTCATCTGCGCTTTTTTGTTCGTTTTTTTTGTATGTGAAAGGTGTTGAATGCACGGTTCTGGTAATGTTTATGTGGCGTCAGAGAATCTATACGCCTACGGTTTCATGTGTATCCAAGAAAATCGGAGGCATCTTTCGGAACAAACGCTAATTTTGTTACCTTTTTATCTTATTGTTGAAATGGATCGTCTTGAGATCGCTTGAAATAGACGATTTGATCAGTTTTGTAATACATTTAATCAAATAAACAAACATAAATGCAAACAAACATACAGTTTCATACAGCCTTTGTGAGTCTGTTTGGATATGCTTCTTCCATAAGAACTACAGTGTGACCAATATACATTCGAGCCAAGTTTGTCAACCATTGCACCAAAATAGATAATCCAAATCAAACTATCTTACTACATTTGAAAACAATACCTCTTACTAACAAGTAATACTGATGAGATTCAAATCTCTAGCGATAATCGCATAGAATTTCACGAAAACCCTTAGTAAATCCGTCGTCGCTGGTGCACACTGTATTTTAGGGAATATCATCCTATCCCTAGTAGCACACTTTGTAGCAATCCAGATAAAGTAACTTCAGTGAATCAATTAAGTCTCATTCAAGTTGCTGCAACTAATTATGATAATTTTGTGTTGGTTGGGTCGCTTTTAGTTTACACCGTGTCCAATATATTCTCATACACTTTTTCCTTGCATTGGTGTCGTGCAACTACTCAACATGCTTCACGTATGTGTTTTGCACTATGTTCATACAAACGCTTTTAGGTTATGTACGATTGTTTTCATTCGGTGTTTATCTTTTACAAGCGATCAGAGCTCGAAAAAATTGACATTTGTCGTGAACGATGACTAAAAAAAATATTCAAGGTGTACAATTTTCGCTCTCTTCATTTCGTTCTATCAGTCACGCAATATATTCGTGTTTACTTATTTTGCTGTGCTCAGTCATTCCGTTGTTCTTGTGTTCAGGGATGCCATATTCACAGACATGTCTGTAAATTTGCAGATTTTTTATTTTTATTGTAGACTTTTTTAAGGATGCAGACATATCTAGCAGACATTTTATTAATGTTGCAGACTTTTACAGACATTTGAAATATAAAGGTATTCTTTGAAGTAACTCTGAAGGTAACATGGCGTCCATACTTATGGTAGTGATCAATCCCACGCGTGCTCAAACCCATGCGAAAAATTCTGTCAAAGCGTTGGTAATATTTGTCCTTTGCTATTAAGTCACAACGAAAATCAAAGTTCACAACAATACAAATTATATTTGAGAAATTTAGAGACTTCCTCGAAAAAAAAAACACTTTTCTATGGTCAGGTAGAAACTTCTTAGAAGTATTGGGAGTAAGCAGTTCATGCAAGAAGAAGAATCAAAAATTCATTACCGAAGTTCAAGATCATACTTACCAGAATTTCAAGACAGAACTTTCCCAATAATCAGAAGACGACTTATCTGAGCTTCAGGAAGAAGTGTGGGGAAGAGGACTTCTCCGAAGCTTAGAGTTGTTCAGAGGCTTTGGAGTTCTTCCCAGAAATTTAAGATTGAACTGCCCAGAAGTTCAAAAAAAAAAACATTCCCAAATTTCAGACTGGAGCTACAATTTCACAAAAAATCAGAAAAAAAAATCCTCAGGACGATGCGTCATAGAACTTGAGGAAAAAACTTCTCTCAAGCTCAGGAAATAACTTCTCAGAAGTTCCGGAAAAAACTTCTCGAAAGATTAGTTGGAACTTCTCAGAAGTGCTAGGCAGCTTTCCAAAGCTCAGAGGCGAACATTTTAACATTTCAGAATATGGATTTCTCAAATTTCTTCTGAGAGAAAAAATGAAACTTTTCAGGAGCATTGGGGGTACTTCCTTCTTATTTCAGCACAAACTTCCCAACAAACTTCCCCAAAGTTCTTGAGAAAACTTCCCAAAAGTTCAGAAGAGGACTTCTTAGAAGTCCAGGAAGAAACTTCAAGAACAAATTTAAGGGAATTTTCCTAAAAAATTTAGAGACGGTTTTCCCAGAGTTTCAATAACATTTTCCTCGCAGTTCTGGATGGGACCAATCAGAAGTTTGGAAAGAATAAGCTCAGGAAAAAACTTCAGGAAAAAATTTGAGGAAGAAACCTACTAGAGATCAGTTACCTACTAGTTAATCAGTAAAAAACTCCTCATAAGTTCACAAGAGCACTTCTCAGAAGTTACGAAGAGACCAAAAGTTTAGTTGGGACTACCCAGAAGTTTAGTTGGGGCTACCCAGAAGTGCTAGAGCGCTTCCCTAAAGTTCCGAACCGAATCGAACATCAGCATTTCAGAATGGGAACTTCTCGAAGTTCAGGAAGATACTTTTGATAAAATCAGGAAGAAACTTTCCAGAAGTATAGGGGGAGCTTTCTAGTAGTTCAAGCAGGAACTTCTCATAAATTCAGGAACAAACTTCCCCGAAGTTCAGGAGTATACTCCCCTGAAGTTCAGAAGAGAACATCTCGGAAGTTCAGAAAAAAACTGCTCATAAGTTCAGGAAGAAACTTTTTACAACTTTAAGAAGATTTTCCAAGATATTCTGGCAAGTACTTTCCCAAAGTTTTGCGGAAATTTTCCTCGTAGTTCAGGATGGGACTTATCAGAAGTTTAGAAAGCAACTATGTTCAGGAAAAAACTTACCAAATGTTTCTGGAGGGTAATGTTGGGTTTTTAAATTTGAATTTCGAAGAAAATAAGAAGTGACTGCCAAGAAGTTCATGAGGAATTTTCCAAGAAAAAGATCCAAAAACGTTTAAATAAACACACATACAGCGTAAATAACATAACTCGCTCTCTTATTACGTCGTTTTGTTGAAAGAAGTCTAGTTTTGTAAAAAAAAAATCACAGACTTTTATAGACATTCCCAGACATTTCAGATTTTTATCACAGATATTAAAAAAAAAATATCTAGCATCCCTGCTTGTGTTCCACACAACTCATTCACACCAAAGCAAAGCACACGGCTATTCAAGCCTCAAGAGATTTTGGTTGCTTGACTGAATGTTCTGGTAACCAGTCATTCATTTTCGCGTTCGTGAGTGATTTTTTCTGCCACAGGATTTCAAATATTCCCGAACATGGCTGAAGGCAAAGGAAACCAAAAGGCGGAGCAACGGCCGAAATCGCTACAGAGTTTGTGGGGCATTTGTTCGAGAAAAGGCATTTGCAGGATCGAATCGAGAAGTTTTGGTTTTTTCCACTTCATTGATTCTCCAAATGAATGACTGTTCTTTCGGCTTCACGGTAGAACGTTGAAATTGAATGAGTTGTTTGCGCTCACGTACATTCACTGCTTTCTGAAACGAATGAATTATCAAAGTAAAGCAACACAAAACAAGTTGAATCATCTTGCACAAGAGATTCATGAAGGCAAATTTTTGTTTACTTCATGTTCGCTAGGAACAGTGCGTGATGACTAATATTTTGACTCAGTTAGGGTGCAATTTGAGAATTGAATATGATATTTTTAAGCTCTGCAAGCGATGAAGGAGTTTCGAGCTGTGGTGATAAAAAAGTTTTTGAAAGGTGTGCCCGGGCGCTATTTTCAGAAATTTGGAAAACCTCGGAGTAAAGCGGGATTTTGTGTACCGAACTATACGAAAGTACCGTGACACCTGCTCGTTGGGTGACCGGAAGAGATCCGGTTGAACTCGTACGGTGCGGACTGCACGAGCTGTTAAAGGGGTCAGGGAACGGATTAGACGAAAATCACACCGCTCTGTACGTAAAATGGCCGCAGATCTGAACGTTTCGATATCTTTAATGCACAATATACTGCAAAATGATCTCGGATTCGAAGCATTCAAAAAACTTAAGGTTCACGGAGTTTTGGAACCTTGCAAGTAGAAACGACTCGAAAGAGCAAGTCTGCTTTTGTCGCGGCACGGTGGGGAAGAATTTATCTTTTCCTACGAAAAGTTATTCGTCTTGCAACAATCCCACAATGTCCAGAACGACAGATTGTGGGCTCTCTCTTCGAGAACTGTTCCAGAGAGTGATAGGAATATTCCACGGTTCCAAAGTGCTGCGTCAGTGATGGTTTGGGGAGGAATTTGCAAGCGAAGCAAATTACCCCTGGTTTTCATCGAAGTAGGCGTTAAAGTGAATGCCGTATATTATAAAACGAAAGTTTTGGAGAAAGTTGTCAAGCTATATGTACAAGAGGTGTTTGGAGATGGTCATTACGTGTTTCAGTAGGACGGAGCGCCATCGCATACTGCAAATCTCGTTCAGGACAAGAATGAATGGTTTGGACAAGAATGAATGTCCTCCCAGTTCACCAGATCTGAATCCCTTGGCTTATTTCGTATGGTCATACATGCTGGCAAAGGTAAATGACCACAGGGCGTCTAATATGAACCAATTCAAAATCGTAACCAAACGAATTTGGGACGAAATGCCGATTAAAGTCAAACGGTTTCGAAAAACGTCTGGAGCTGGTCACGAAGTTCAAAGGCGGTGTTATTCCAAAACATATGCTTTAGTTGATCAGTATTATATTGCAATATAATGGGTAAAGTTATCAATAAAATCTGGATTATCGATTTGATTTAAATAGAGTTTTATTTTGTATGAGAATATATTGGACACGGTGTAAAACTCATTTTCAGATGTCAGAAACTTTCGAAGGATATGGATCCATTCATGGAAGGAACTTCGTCCTGTATGACCGATTTTTTATTAATTGCAGTCTTCCTACGGTTATCTTCCTGATTTTTTCATTTAAGGCATTGTCAGTTTTATTCGCTTTACTCAACATAAAATTTCACATAACAAACTAAACTAGAACTACTTTGAAATACTTCTGAGATTTTCACATATGTTTTATGTTGGCCCTTGTAGAATGAAAACTTAATAATTCTCTCTGCACAAGTTTTGGATTGTGTTGTTGTCCGAGATTGAAAACGCTCGACGGGAACTAACAAGAACTACAGGGGCTTCATCGAGCTCGCCCTCGTCTGGCAACGCGGCCTCGAGATTCTGCGCGTATAATGAGGCGACATCCGGTTGCTTCAGTCACTCTAGGTTGTATCGTGGTGGTCGCCGGTGACGACGAAAAGTTTTGGGCGCAGTTTGACCATCACAAGATAGTGGTCGGAGTCGATGATAGCACCACGATAGGTCCTGACCTCAATAATATCGGAGAAGTGCCGTCCGTCAATCAGAACGTGGTCGATTTGCGATTCCGTCTGCTGTGGTGATCTCCAGGTGTACCGATAAGGAAGGCTGTGTTGGAAAAAGGTGCTACGAATGGCCATGTTCTTGGAGGCGGCAAAATCAATGAGTCGTAGGCCGTTTTCGTTCGTCAGCTGTTGGGCACTGAACTTTCCAATCGTCGGTCTGAATTCCTCCTTCTGGCCTACCTGAGCGTTAAGGTCTCTTATGATGATCTTGACGTCATGGCTTGGGCAGTGGTCGTACTCACGTTCAAGCTGCGCGTAGAATGCGTCCTTGTCATCAACAGTGCTTCCGGAGTGCTTTTTTTACGGCTGGCTCGCAGGGTTGGACAACCCCCTACTTTCCGGAGGACCATAGTGCACAGTTTAGCTTAGAGTCCTTTCCTGGCATTCTTACGTCGATCAGCCGCCCCTAACATGGTGGACAGACGTATGCTTGCCAACCAAAAACTCGCAGTTTGTCCAGGGGTTGTTTCTGTCCATCTCTCATCTGGGTTTTCCTTTTTTTTGTTGGGGCGTAGAACCACTGCGTCCATTGAGTTGAACTTCTGTGGTATACCCCTATTTATTATTCTAATTCGCATCTTAAAGCTAGATCACCATTTGTCAAGTGACCAGCCTAGTACGCGTCTCCCAGTCAGGTAAAATTGAGATTTTAAAACCCACCACCTTTCCAGGATTTGCAGTCCAAATTACTTCAGGTTGCATGTAGCCACTGTACAGACATTGAAGTCTGCTCTTGTACAAAGCATCACAACTGCTGAGAAAATGTTCCGAGGTTTCACGTTCGATGTTTGACTCTCTTATTGACCTCCAAAAGCTTTTTTTTACTGATTGTAACATTTGGAATTATAAACCTTTTCGTTTGAATACACTCGGTGGTAGCCACCCTTTGTGATGACCACCCTTTGTTCTTCCCAAGATTTCATTTCCATTTTTATGGCACAATATGATTTACCGCAGAATGGTTCTGGACCAATAAACTGTGCATTTGAACCTTGTTTGGCAAGCTCGTCTACCCTTTCATTGCCTTCAATGCCACAGTGTCCCGGAACCCAGAATACATTTACGAAGTTCTCTTGGCACACCTTTGCAGTGAAAGAATGCACTCTCAGACAAGATTGAATGTAAGGGGTGTACAGGGTAGGGTTGCGACACACACAAATATTCGGCAAAATTCGCCCGTTCAACCAATCCTCTTCAAACTTTCAGGGAGTAAAATAAAACATGTTATGAGTATTTCCCATGTTTGTTTTATTCAATTTCCATTCCATATCCAAATGCACGAACCTTCTTCTTTACACTACTCATAAGGTCCTGTACAACATTTGGACCAACTTTTTTTTTGCGTGGCAATCCATTTTTTCTTCATATCTTCCTCCTATTTCACTTCTTAAAGATGCTTCCGAAGTGCTTGCTTCATGATGGCCCAGTACTTTTCAATTGCAATTCCATTGTACGACTCCAAAACCTTTTTCGAGGAATGGCACGAGGCTTTTTTTTATTGGGGCATAGAACCACTGCGTCCACTGAGCTGAACTTTTGTGGTATATGGCACGAAGTTTAATCCGGCCAGAAAATCGTAGGATCATCGTGTGACCTCAGAAGAGCAAGTAGACGCTTTTTGAGGCATTCCTTACACCTGCCCATTGACCGTTCCAGTTGTCACGAATGGGGTGTTTCGCTTTCCACGTGAGAAAATTGTTTGTTACATCATATATTTTTTGGCAAACTTTGACATCTTCTGCTTTTTAACGTCCTCAGGAACATCGAATTTATGATGAGCAGTGAAAAACTGGAGCTCCGGAAGGTGCCGGAAGTCTGCTTTTACATACGTCTCATCATCATTAACGAAGCAATGTCAACATCTGGGTGTAGAGTTTCCGTGCACGTGTTTTACTTACCGTATTCTGCCTATCATCGTGATTAGGCGCCTTTAAGACTTTGTACGTGTGTAGTCCTTCATGCATCTTGCACGACAGTTTTGGTAAGATTCAGTTTCTTCGCCACATCTCAAACTGAACTGTTGGGATTCCTCTTGAAAGCTTGAACTACCCGCTTGTGATCCTTACCACTATACCGAGATTCATTTTCGGCAGTTAACCAGAACATTCGCCGTGGCGGACAAAAAAATGTGTGTAGGCATGTTTTAGAGTTGTTTCTTCGATTGCTTCAACAATTCCTCCTCAGTTTTCGAGACAAAATTGTTGGAGTAGATCTTAAGCTTCAGGTTGGCCCAGAAATTCTCGATGGGACGGAGCTGGAGGACATTGGGCGGGTTCGCTGACTTGGGTACCAAATCGATATATAGCCGCTCCATCTCCTCCAACGATCGCTTCGAATAGTGGGCCGATGCCAGCGTCTTTGCCATTATGGTTCTTGATGAACGACGCAACTTCCGGCTAGCATTTCGTACTAGAAATTTCCCCGTTCACGGCCAGTCCGGAGCAAAAGAAGAGTGGCCTTGACATCATCTTCTCGCTGATTGTCAGCCACAGCAGCACCTTCTTGGGGAACTTGGTGTGTGAAATGAACTTCATTTAGGAGCTCACTTCCTTTATGCAGGAAGTAAAATACGAAGTGCCCTGCCAGTCGTTGCCATCCAGGGTGAGATAGGTCACACTTCTGAACGGAGTTGCTTTACTGTTTTTGCCATCACGGTTACAGTTCGGCTGATAGAGCTGTCAAATGTTGTCTGCTGACTCAGAGGTTACTATGATTGATGCTGCATGGGTAGTTTTGTCAGTGCGAGTGAAGGTTAACCCATGAAAAATCGGCAATTTCGTCAATTTTTTTTTAATGAAAACGTTAGTGTATGATTGTACCTGCCACGCAATCATACTAATGCAAAAATGGTACTAGGCATCGAAAGCTCTCAAATTATAACAAAAATAGGGCATTTAGAACACTAGGTTGAGAGCAAGCTATAAGCAAATTGCGAAAGCGATAAGCTTGAAACGCTGAGAAAGAAGATTTAAAATTTGAGTTCAATTACTAATTCAAGAAAATACTAAGAGGACGGAAATTAAGGTATTTTTAGCAATTTCGTTTGAGTGCATCTAAAGCAGCTAATTTTACATTACATTTTCGAAATGTGCATTTATAAACAAAAGAATAAATGCTCTGTTAAAAAAAATATATTAAACATTCAATTCTATAGTTTAATGATAAAATGCTTCTAAACGCAAAAAGAGAAAAAACAATCTTATGAAACTCTTAAATCATGATTTTGTTATACTATGAATATGCAAATGTTGGATGGAATTGGCTTACTTGATGTTCTGGCATATCAAGCGAAAAAATAAAACATCCGTTAGCTTAAAAAATGACTCGTTTGCAAAAATCTCCAGAACTTCAACCGTACACAAGCCACAACAATAAAGGTCAACTGATCTCCAAAAATATCCCACTATAACCAGCAGCTCTTGAGCCATTCTCGTGGCAAAAGCCAATCCAAACAGACACACTTCTGCTAGCCACAAGTTCACTGGCGCAGTCAGTAGTGCGGTGTTGAGATCCTTTTGCACACAAATCATAGAATGTATGTTTGGCTACCGCAGCGTCTTCAAAACCTGTAGCAGCTATCAATCCACCGTACGAGACGGCCCAGAGCATTTCAAGGTCCCACAAGTGTTGGCACAAGATCACTTACAATCGACGACCGGCGCAGAGTCTTTCCGTAAACAGATAAAATAGATTCTCTCTCTCTATCTCTTGCACTCAGCTTCACGTGCCCACGAAGCTGTAGAAAATTTTCAAAAACCATTGCTGAAAAATAGGTACCTAACTACTCTTCCGAAGGAGGCCACTCGTGCGGAGCGCGCGAGTGCCAGCCGATTGAACGACAAACAAAATTTGCATAACTCTTATCTCCGTGTTGGCCGTCTTTCCGGACCTCTGCTGGTTGAGAAATTCGCGCAAAATGTCTGCGTCACGATGAGATCCGTGACTCTTGTACGGGATTTGGGTTCGATGCTGCTTGTCTATTTCTCGTACGAACGGGCATTTCCCAAAGCAAAGCAAAGCACAATTACAGCTGATGATGGTTTCTTGGCTAGGTCAAGTTACTGATGCGATCACCGGAGACTAAGTAATTCTCTTTCTTCGTAATCAGCTTCCGATTCGCAGGCATAATGGCAGGCCAATGGAATCGGGTAACACATCGGGGATCATTTTGCATGGGAAAATGAAAGCGAACTTGTTACGAAATGTTAGCCAAATCCTATTACACCTGAGCCGGAGATCGTTCTCGTTTTGTGAGAAAATTTCGCAAACAATGAAAGGACGACGTACGCAGGATAGGAGAACAAAAGGAGCTCAAGAAGGCAGAAGAGGAAATGAAGCTGCCGGGGCCGACCGACCGACAGACCTACCCACCTACAATGTATTGACAATAACAAGATTAAACAAACTAATCTAGCTGGAACGATCGGGTGTGTGTATGTGCGGAGGCGGCAGGTCGGGTTCTCATGAATTGCGTTCGAAATTAGTTCTTGCATAGAGTTGCGGCGCATGAAGCTGGTGTTTTTCAAAGCAAAAGTTTGAATTGAAAATTAAATAAAAAATGTAAGAAATTTATTTGTTGTTTTCGAGTTTGGCGGAACAGCAAGAATTATAAAAATATAGATAAATTCTACTTTATATTTTCCAAAGGTTGAGTTTGATTTCGAACACGGAGATATACATCTTGATTCCCCGAATTTATTAGCAGTCCCACACAACTGAACATTCAATACTTTCATAAAGAATACTTTTCCTTCACCTAGATTGTGTGAGAGTGCCAAGAGTTTCGCGAAATCGACGTTTACATTTTTGTTTACGAAAGCAGATTCGAGTTTTTGAAGGTACATAGAATTTTATGGGTTAATACAGTCATCTCTGAAGTCATTGAAAAACTCATTAAATCGAATTCATATAGGGAAGCGGAACCTATTCTCAATATAGTACATATATCCATCACATTCTGCAGCCATCCAACTTCAAACGTAAAAAGATGTTTAATTTCTCCAATAAATGGACGCAGTAACCAAAAATATATAATCCTGGCAAATAAAATTAAATCTTGAATATAATTAAAAGCTACAAAAACGTTTCGGAGGCTTAAATTTCGTAAAAATAATAAGCAGTCAGATTTTCAACACAATTGCTTACCTTTGCACTACAAATTCGTCGTATTGATCTAACCGTACTAGGGAATATATTCGCGCCAGACTCCAAGTTTTTTCTTTAATTGCACTATATCCTCACACTTTTTCGTTGCGTAATTGCACAAACCATAAAAATCACACTTCACTTATTACACTAGGCCACACGAGAATCTACGAATACGTGATAAAATACTAGAAAACTATGGGATTAATGTTCACAATAAATTAAATACGCTTGCACCTATTCTGAACCGTGTTTACAATCGACGTAATCGCTAGATGTTGCACTGCTCATATACTGTATAGCGTACACATCAACGCTAGTGTGCGTTTTCAATCATTCATAGAGCATTCTATGCCCAACGTTATGGTGAGTCTTGTTGTCAATATTCTCATGGAAGAATAACAAACAAACTCTTCCATTTTGCCTTGGTTATATGCATGCTACCCAACACACGTGAAGTGCTGTCAAATGATCTACTTCATTTTTGGTTAACTTTTTTGTAGTTTTTTCTTGATTAAAATCAGTACGATTAACATATGTACACAGATGGGATTATTGTTTTTCGTGATATTATTAACATAGGTACATAGCAGTGGCAACGTTTCCGTATTATATTGGAAGAAAATTATCAGAATCGAATGTTTTGTGAGTTGCTAAACGCTAAACGACGCTAAGTGGACGAATAAATTGTGAATAACTTGTGTACTCAGTGTTCGGTATTCAGTGCATATTCACCGATTTCCACTGGAGGTTTGCTTATTGAGCTCAAGATAGTTTCCGCTTCCCTATTTTTCTAAGCATGATAATATTATTATTTTAAAGATGCATGTGTATTTTTGCAATGGATAATACACATTTTTGCAAAATTATTTTTAGAAGGTTCAGTGCGAGTAATCTAAATAACCATGGATAATACGGTGGCAAGCAAAACTATTCCCTTGCAGATCCGAAAATGTGTTATTCATGACATCGAAATAGGTGAATCGCATCCCAAGATTGGTGAAAAGTATCGATACAGCAAAGCAGCGGTTACCAAACTTTTCGCAAAGTACAAAACCTATGGTTCAGTAGCTGATAGCCAAGGAAGGGGAAGGAAACCTAGAACAGATTCCCGAACAGATGCGAGAATCATTCGAGAAATTAAGAAAAATCCGAAGGTTACCCTCAGGGAGATCAAGAAATTGATTCAACAACAACATCTCGGACAGTACTCTACGCAGAAGGATTGCTGAACACGGTATGAAGAGCAGGTTTTGTAAGAAGTTGCCTTTTATTAGCAAAGTCAACAAAGCGAAACGACTCAAATTTGCTCGGGAACATGCTGATAAACCTTTAGAATATTGGAAGACTGTTTTGTGGACTGATAAGTCCAAATTCGAGTTGTTGAACAGGAGAGGCGCTTCATGATCGACATATCCAGGGCATAGTTAAGCATGGTAGAGGGAACGTGATGGTGTGGGGGTGTTTTTCTTGGGCGGGTGTTGGTGCTTTGGTAAAAATCGATGGTATTATGACAGCAGATTCCTGCATCGACATATTGCGTGAGAATTTGGAGGTTTCGTTGGTTAAAACTGGGCTGGCTGGAAAACAAATTTGTGTTCCAGCGAGATAATGACCCAAAACATACCGCGAAAAAGTCAAAGGCATTCTTCCGTTCCTGCCGTATAAAACCTATGGAATGGCCCCCACAGAGTCCATATCTGAACCCAATAGAGAATCTGTAGGCCATGTTGGATTCACAAGTTGATAAGACAGGAGTTACCAACAAACATAACTATTTTCAAGCTCTTGAGAACGCCCGGGAAGATCTTGACCCACAAAACCTGAAGAATCTGGTGGAGAGTATGCCGAAACGTTCGCAAAAACTGTTGAAGACCAGGGGAGGACACATCAACTACTGATCACTCAACAGACTGGATCTACAACTTGTTTAAAAAAAAAAATAAGAAGTGGGCACTTTATTTAGACATACATAATTTCAACTATAGTTTGATCTTTCTTGAAGAAAAAAATGAATTTGCAGGACCAGTGTTTTTTTATGTACCAGACAAGAAAAGAACATAATAAATATGCCATCGAAACAACAAATTTTAGATTTTTTCTCTTATTTTACAGTTTGCTGAACAAAAAAAAAAGAAATTGGGGTAGGTGGGCACTTTTTTCTGGCGGTGACTGTAGTTATTAACCTTCTGTAGATTAATATTACCCAAAATGGATTTAAAAAATACTATAACTTTCTAAAATAAGCATCTAAACCTTTGAATTTATTTGATTTTTCCTAAATCATAAAAACTTGCGTTTGTGCATCGAACCCATATTTTTTTTTGACATTTATGAAGGGCTGCTAAAATATGTTACGAATAAGGTGTTTCGGGTCATATTGACTCGGAACTCAAACTCACATTGTGGAAACTAAATATGACCAAATTTAAAAGTCTTTTCCGTCAAAACCAAGAGTACCCAAAATAAGAACCTAACGGTTTTTGCTATTTCATACACAGAGACAAATTTGATAGTCAATTTTACCATTATTGGGGGTTAGGATGATTTAAAATAAAATGCCCACCTCATCGTTTTTTCAATTTCTCTCATTTACTTGGTTCAAATTAAACTAAACACACTGTATTTTTTTATTATCTTATTTTTTATATTCTTCTTAAGTTTCACTTATGGAATACTGTAAAAAAAGTAGTTTCACATAAAGAAAAAAAAAAAAATTGTGTTGAAAAAAAAACAGTGACAAAAAAAAGTGCCCACTTCATTTAGGCTACAGAAAATATAAATTAAAGTAAAATAAAAGCATTTCAATAATTGATGTGTCCTCCTTTGGCCTTCAGGACCTCCTGCAGGCGCTTCGACATGCTCTTGGCCAGGTTCTTTAGGTGCTGTGGATCTAGCTCTTCCCAGGCAGGCTCCAGGGCTTCAAAATAGTTATTTTTCTTGGTAACACCAGTTTTGTCAACCCTGGCATCGAGAATCGCCCACAAATTCTCGATGGGATTGAGGTCCGGGCTTTATGGAGGCCATTCCAGCGGTTTGATCCGACAAGACCGGAAGAAGGACTTGGTATCTTGGCAGTATGCTTCAGGTCGTTGTCCTGCTGGAATACGAACTTCTCTTCAAGGCCCGTCTGGATCAGCGAAACCTCCAGATTTTCTCGCAGGATGTTGATGTAAGAATCTGCCGTCATTATCCCGTCGATTTTCACAATGCTTCCCACTCCACCCCACGAAACACACCCCCAGACCATCACATTTCCTCCTCCATGCTTCATCGTGCCTTGGATGTGGCGCTCCTGAAGCTCCTCTCTCGATCTGCACCAAACACGAACCCGCCGCTTTCGGTTAAACAGCTCGAATTTTGATTCGTCCGTCCAGAGAACCGTTTTCCAGAACTCTACGGGCTTATCAGCATGCTCCTTTGCAAACTTAAGCCGTTTGGCTTTGTTTGCCTTACTGATAAATGGGCGCTTCCGGGCAAGTTTGCTATTCAACCCCTGTGCCACGAGACGGTGACGAACAGTTCGACCGGAAACTGATTCCTGAAGGGTTTCCTGGATCTCGCGGACAGTTACCTTCGGGTTCTTCTTGACTTCGCGCATGATCTTGGTGTCCGTTCTCGCATTCGTTTTCCGCTTCCTGCCTCTGCCAGGCCGATCCACCACTGATCGAAACGTTTAAAGCTTCAGAAGAATTTTGCCAACCGCTGCCTTACTGATACTGTACTTTTTAGCGACAACCCGGTGCGATTCACCGTTTTGCACATCACGAACGACCAATTTTCGGATACACAAGGGATTTGCTTTCGGAAGCACTGCGTTCTCCATTTTTTTCAATTGAATCAAATGCGATCACGTAAACAAATGCACCAGGTTGAGCCGTTTGCCTCAAAACATGTCAAAATATCAAAACATAAACAATCGAGGGGTCTTCCAATGGAAACTTATCGAAAACATATCGATTTTTGAAGTGGGCACTTTATTTTGTCACTTGTTATTTTGACACTTGTTATTTTTTTCAACACAAATTGATTTTTTTTTTAAGTGAAACTCCTTTTTTTTCAGTATTCCATAAGTGAAACTTAAAAAGAATAGAAAAAATAAAATAAGAAAAAAAACTACACTGTGTTTACTTTAATTTGAACCAAGTAAACGAGAGAAATTGAAAAAAAACGAAGAGGTGGGCACTTTATTTTGCCTATCAGTGTATAGTGCAGTATAGTGATTTTTAACCGACTATGATCATGGTCAAAACGGCCATTAAAAATAGTTGATCCAACCTTTGCCATAATGCCGGAATAGTCCTTGATATTATTATCATAGTCAAGAACACCATTTTCATGGCGATTGTAACCATGATATGCGATAGTCATCCTAACCATGATTTAATTTTCGGTATAACGATAGATTTTTTTTCAGAGTACATGTACACCAAGGGGCAAGACTGCCCTTCACCGCGAGTAATTTCAGAGTTGCTTTTGAGGTACCTCGAGTAACTCTCGTTGCTAAGCAAGCGAGCACTGTCATTTTTTGCTCTCTGTTTTTGCACAGCAGCTGTCAAACAAACCGACGCTAGTACATTACACACAAAAAATAAATCTTGTTTTATTAAAAGTTTTGCACTTTACTTCAGAAAAGTGTTTATTTTTCATTGAATTCTGTCACCGCCACACGGATCGTGGCAAAAGATGCCCTCTTCCGGCACAGATTCCTTGTAGTCAATCGGGTAAAAAGGGCTCACGGAAAAAAAAAGCCTTGCCCAGATCCGTGAACTGCAGTCACGAATTCGGGAACAAGCAAAAATACACCGTGAACTGAATCACGTAATCCTGAGCTAAATATCGTTTATAGGGAAAAATCCTGCAAATGTGGTCTAGTTCATCGTTCGTTTTCATTTTCGGGAACGCTTTTTCTAGTGAACTCAAAATTGGCATTAAGCATTTTGACGGCAAAGACTTTAAATTTGGTCACAATTTTCCACAACGTGAGTTTGAAATCTGGATCAATATGACCGGACACACCTTATCGTCACAAAATGTTAACGCCCAACGAAGCTTAAGCAATATTAGTCAAGTTTGAGCTCTTAGCTAGCAAATCACGAAAGTAGATGATCGCAGTCAAGATCATTGAGAACCAGCATTTTTTTTCATCAATTCATCTCGAGATGGAGACGCCGCTTCCTGCTCAATTGTGATTTTCTCTGTGAAAGTTTGACGATCGCTTTGGAAGAAGTTGTTGCAAAGAACCATTAGCCTAAAGCAGACCCGCAAAAGTGATTGCTTCCCAAGGATATCACCAAACGAAATGCCCTTGCCTTTCCGCGAAAGATCGACAGACCGGCAAATGTGGATGAAGAAAGTAGGCATGTAGGAAGGACTCATTATTATGTTGAAACTTGCATCATCACTTCCAACGCACCGTGGCTGTACCTTCATACCATTCGCACCGCTTGGCTGTACCTTCATACCATTCAAAATTGAATGTCTCACGCTGTGTTTCAAATTCGGTTTTAATTTGATACGACTGCTGAAAATGCGGTGATATGGTGGTGTGAAATCTTGAGGTGGTAACTAGTCCTGAGGAGCGATTCATTTAAAATTTGGCCGCACTATTTATTATTTTAAAGAGTTCCTAGTGATCAGTTCTCGAATCTTTTGGCAGCAAAATCTTTGAGAAGCTCTCCGTTCTTGCGGTAAAACTTTTCTTACGATTAATTTAAATAGTTGTGATAGATAGAAGTCGTAAGAAGGGTATTAATTTTAGAAGCTCACAGGGTGCGGAAGAAAATAATGCGAAGATGTTCAAACTTGAGTATTGGGTTAATTCATGTAGCTAGTGACTCATTTATGTGGTCAACAGCCACACGGAGCGGTTTATTTCACCGCAGAAAATGGAGAACGTTCCGGAAAAAGTGAAATTCAAATTTCAAACCAAACATCCGGCTGGTGTCATGATGTTTGGCTTGGTGGCGTCCAACGGCTTGAAAATGCCGCCTGTTTTCATTGATGCTGGAGTTGAAATCAATACCGAAGTGTATATCGGTATTTTAAAGGACCAAGTGCTTCCCTGGGTAAAGGTCGAGGACCAAAACGTTGTCCTACAGCAGGACGGAGCACCGTGCCACACATCCAATCGAACCCAACAATGGTTGAACGATAACATGAAGTTTTGGCCGAAGGATGTGTGGCCCCCTAGCAGTCCAGATCTTAATCCGTTGGATTATTCGATTTGGGCATATGTTGAAGCACGAGCCTGAAAAACATCACACCCTAGTGTGAAAAGTCAACCTGAAGTCAACCAAAACACGCACATGGCAGTCAATGTCGCAGGACTACGTCCGAAAGGCATGCTCTGGCTTCCGGCGTCGGCTCGAGGATGTTATTAATAAAAATGGAGGACACATTGAATGAATTTGCTTAAAAGAACTTTTTAAAGAAAACTGCACTCGAAAATGTTGATATGATTGCTTGAATTAGTTGAAAGTGGGATTTGAAAGAAATAGAACAAATTTTTGCATAATTTTCTGCCACACCCTGTACACTAATAGGCAAAATAAAGTGCCCAGTTGATCATATTTTGAATTTTTCTTATTTATTTGGTACAAATTAAAGTTAACACACTGTAGTCTTTTTCGATATTTTGTTTTGTAAATTCTTTTCAAATTTCACTTATGGAATAATAATAAAAAAAGAGTTCGGCTTGAAGAACTAAAAAATCAATTTGTATTGAAAAAAAAAACAGTTAAAAAATTAGTGCCCACTTCAAAAATCGATAGGTTTTCGATAAGTTTCCGTCGAAAGACCCCTCGATTGTTTATGTTTTGATTTTTTGACATGTTTTGAAGCAAACGGCTTACCCCGGTGCATTTGTATACGTGATCGCGTTTGATTCAGTTGAAAAAATGGAGAACGTAGTGATTTTGAAAGCAATTCCCTTGTGTATCCTAAAAAAGGAGGTTCGTGATGTGCCAAACGGTGAATCGCACCGGACTGTCGCTAGGAAGTACAGTGTTAGCAAGGCAGCGGTTGGGAAAACTCTACTGAAACAAAAAACGTTCGGATCAGTGGTGGATCGCTCAGGCAGAGAATCGCAAAACGGATACACGAACGGACACCAAGATCATGCGCGAAGTAAAAAAAAAAACTTAAAAGTAGATGTCCGTGAGATCTAGGAAACCCTTCAGTTCTGGTCGAACTGTTTGTCGCACAGGGGCTGATTAACAAAGTTGCCCGGAAGCGCCCATTGATCAGCAAGGCAAACAAAGCCGGCAAATGACTCAGGTTTGCTATTGAGTATGCTAATAAGTCCGTAGAGTTCTAGAAAATTGTTCTCTGGACGGACGAATCAAAACTCGAGCGTTTTAATCGAAAGCGGTGGGTTCGTGTGTGGTGCAGATCGGGTGATGAGCTTCATGAGCGCCACATCCAAGGCACGGTGAAGCATGGAGGAAAAAATGTGATGGTCTGGGGGTGTTTTTCGCGGAATTGAGTGGGTAGCCTCGTGAAAATCGACGGGATATTAACGGCAAGTTCCTACATCAACATCCTGCGAGAAAATCTAGAGGTTTCGCTGATCCAGACGGGTCTTGAAGAGAAGTTCGTATTTCAGCAGAACAACGACCCGAAGCATGCTGCCAAGAAGACCAAGTCTTTCTTCCGGTCTTGTCGGATCAAACCGCTGAAATGGCCTCCACAAAGCCCGGACCTCAACCCCTTCGAGTATTTGTGGGTGATTCTAGATGCCAGGGTTGACAAAACTGGTGTTACCAACAAATTAATCTATTTTGAAGCCCTGAAGCGCACCTGGGAAGTGGACTGGTTGAGGGCATGCCCAGCACCCAAGGAACCTGGTTGAGGGCATGCCGAAGTGCCTGCAGCTGGTCCTGGAGGCCACAGGAGGACACATTCATTTTTAAAATGCTTTTCTTTTACTTAAATTTATCTTCCTGGGAGCCAAAATGTAAATGTATAATAGAGTTATATATAAAGTCTGTGTAGTTGATTGAGGTGTGTTTTCTTTTTTCTGTATATATCTGGAAGAAGTCCCAATAGATCTTACAGACATAGATTTTTATTTCTTGAACTTTTTTTTTAAAATTTGCCAACAAATTCCGTACAGTAGTAAGGGGGAGGGAGGGGTTTAAGGAAACGGGATAATCCATGTAAAAAATCTGAAGGTCTGTACAAAAAACGTGACAAGAAGGGGGGGGGTATAAGAGGTCACTTTAGAGTGACGTATTTAATGGACGTTCCCTTATACTATTCCAGAACGGAACTTGCAAAAGGACAAGAGGCCAAAACAGAGCTGGGAAGTCGAGGCTACAGGCAGCAATCGCTTTTGCAAACATTTTTTCTCGTACACATCCTTGTTGATGACGATGAAACTTTAGGATTTTCGACCACAACTACATATTGCCTGTCAAACCAAATACGTCTCGGTGAATTAAGACACTTTCCTTGTTCGAAAATACCCAGCAGTGGCGTTTCTTAGCATTGCTGTTTGAAAACTCAACCCGCAAGCAGTTGAAAGTTTTAGAGCACATATGCTTCTTCGTCCACTTTGCGTCATGAAGAATACTTGGTGTGAAGCATCTTAGCATGATTGTTTTTGCAGTGAAATTATGCTTGTCGTCACAGTTGGGCACCGATGTCACCTTGCACGCCTTCATTACATGCCTCTGCTTTACTATATGCACCCATGATTGTAATTTTACAACTTTGCGCGGCACATTTTGCACAGAACGATCCACTATCGTTCGTACGAATAAAACTTTTTTTGATTACAAATTTGACAGATTGCAGATCGTAGTGTGCGGAGCTTAAAAACGAGGCACAAAAATTTCTGTTGTGATTTTTCCACCGCTTTTTTTTTTTTTCATATTTTCTATCTATATACTCAGCAGCAAAAAAAGTCGAGCAAAATTTTACTTCCAAAAAAAAAAAAAACGCCATGTTAAACCTTCTGTAACTTTGCAATTATTAATATTTTTGGCTAAAAATTTGACCAATATAACCTTATGTGATCAACATTTCATGTTGATAAGATTTATAAATTTGAAATTTTCATAACATATGTGAAAAAAGTCGTGTTTGGACAATTTCAAAAATCCGTATTTCTATGGAAAATTCAGATAGCATATTTAAAATATCACATTCAAATATATTGATAATTGACAAAGTTACAGAAGGTTTAACATGGCGTTATTTGAAAGCAAAATTTTTTGCTTCTGAGTGTATATAAAAACTGTATTTCTCTCTGTCTGTCTGTCTGTCTGCCTGTCTGACTGTCTGAACATTATAGAATCGAAAACTACTGAACCGATCGGCGTGAAATTTTGCATGGAGGGCTTTTCGGGGCCGGGGAAGGTTCTTATGATAGTTCAAGACCCCTCCCGCCTCTATAAAGGGGTCTTTCATGCAAATTACAAACAAATTTCTGCATAACTCGAGAATTAATCAAGCAAATGGAATCAAATTTGGTATAAGAGAGTTTTTGAAGGCAGGAAATGTTTCTATGGTAGTTTGAGGCCCTTCTTCACTCTGGAAAGGGGGTCTCCCATACAAATGAAACACAAATCTGAACCAAACATGGAAACTATCCCTACTGCTTGCTAATTTGTATGCAAGAGTTTTAGGTTCGGAAAAAGATCTTATGATAGTTCAAGACCCCTCCCGCCTCTAGAAAGGGGGGCTCCCATGCAAATGAAAAACAAATCTCTGCGTAACTCGAGAACTCATCATGCTAATTGAACCAAATTTGGTATTGCGAGGTTTTGAAGGAAAGAAATGTTTCTATGGTGGTTCGAGACCCCTCCTCACTCTGAAAAAGGGGTCTCCCATACAATTTAAACACAAATTTCAACCCAATATGAGAATTATACCTACAGTTATGAAAATGTGAATGCAGGGACTCTTGGCGCCGGAGAAGATTCACATGATGGATCGAGACTCCTCCCCCGTCTTATAGGGGGGTTCCCATACAAAAACAAACACAAATAAGAAACACAAAAAACGGCATAATTCGAGACCTAATCATACAAATGGAACCAATTTTGGCATGTGGTGGTTTTTTGAAGATAATGTTTTTTTTTATGGTGGTCTCCCTTATCTGGATGGGATGGCATTCATACAAATCTCACAAATAAATTTCAGCATAATTCAAGAAATAATCAAACAAATGGAACTCTCGGACTCTCATACAAATGAGACACCAGTTTACTAAAGCCCATCAGTAGTTACGTTTTTGAGAACACAATTTGAACGGAAGTTCATTGTGATCACTGAAAAAATCCAAAAAAGGTGATTTTAGTGGGGAAATTCGTTTAAACACACACTAACGTAAAGTCGCATTGAGCGTACCTATGCTACTGTTATCTTGCGAATCTGTCATATTTACACTGTATAGTCCTCGTCTCCCATAAACACGAGTTTGAATTTGCGTTGCGCGGTAGTTGTTGCTTGTTTTCGGCAAAATGGGTTAAGGAAAGTATTTTAGCCAGTCGGAGCAAATTCCTTTTCGAGAACTCAAAAGTCGCGGTGAGAGCAAGCGCGAAATTGCTCGTGTGATCCACAAATCGGAAGCAGCAATCAGGAACCTGCTGAAAAAAGGCAAGAATTATGGGCACAGAGAACAGACATCCAGGCTCGAACATGTTTTCCCCAATTTACTGTGTAAACTTTTAAGAGCAAACCGTTGGAACAACAACGTCGGCCAGTCTAGGTTTCACCAAACTAAAATTGACAGGCTGTAAATCTCAAGGTGGGAAAGTGGCGCCATCAACATACGATTCACCAAAACTTACTGAAACGAGCTGTAATTTTAAAATGGCAGTTACAGAAATTTACACACGTTGGGCACTCCAGCTTGGATGTCTGTTCTCTGTGGTATGGGGTAAAAAAGAAAACAACAATTATACAAATGGGTGACTCTGGAAACTTCTCTGCTGCGCAAATCAAGCAAGAAATTGGGCTTTCCATTTCTAAGAGGCGTGTACGGCAGATTCAACATGGATGTGGCCACTTAAAGTACACAAAAAAGCAATGTTATTTTTTCTGACGAGATGAAATTCAATTTGGATGGCCCAGACTGCACCGCATATTATTGGCACGATTTGAGGAAATCTCCGCAGGTTAAGTTGAGCAGGAACTTTGGAGGTGGCACTCTAATGTTTTGGGCCGCTTTTTCGATCCATGGAAAGACCCTTATTGCCACCATTTCGACCAGGATGAATTCGGAAAAGTACTTGGAGTTTCTGGAAGATGTTTTGATCCTGTTTACTGAAGACGTTATGCCGGAAAATTTCGTATTTCAACAGGATAATGCAGCAATTCTTGTCTGCAAGCAATCTTCGAAATGGTTTTCTGAACGACACATCAGTCTTCTGGATTGGCCAGCTCGTAGTCCGGATCTAAATCCTATCGAGAACTTGTGGGGCATCCTGGCACGACAGGTTCACAAAGGCGGAAGGCAGCTCAAAACAGTTCGTGAACTTGAGTCAGCCGTAAGAGAAGCCTGGAGCTTGATACCGGATAAAACTCTGCAGAAGCTGGTGAAATCAATGCCGAACAGAATTTTCGAAACTATTCAGAAAAACGGAAAGCAGACGAAGTATTAAATATTGTTAATTTTTGATTTTTGAACTGTGAATTCGATTTGGTTAATAAAACTAAAAGTGCGTTAAAACGAATTACCCCCCCCCTCCCAAAAATCACCTTTTTTGGATTTTTTTCAAAAGTCATTATGAACTTCCAATCAATTTGTGTTCTCAAATACGGAACTTCGGATAGGCTACACACTCAGATTATTTTACAGAAATCTGTAAAGTTTTACTGAATTCTCAACAACTGAACGTTCGGTAATCCGATTTTACGGATGTCGGTAAAATTTTACCGAAATCCGGTAATTTTTTACAGATATCTGTAAAATTTCATCAAAATCCGTAAAAAATAGATTACCGAACGTTCAGCTGCTGAGAAATTGGTAAAACTTTACAGATTTCTGTAAAAAAATCAAAGTGCGTATGACAAACTATATTTGATTTTTCGTCTCGATCTTTTGTGTCGAAAATAAACGCTAAAATGACATTGCGTTTAAACGAATTTTCCCCACTGTATCAGCAAAAAACGGCTCCCATACAAATGAAACACAAATTTTTGCAAATCGCGAGTACTAATCAATTAAATGAAACCAAATTTAGCATGTGGGGGTAAGGCCGGGTTTTTTTTTGCTTAGGTGGTTCGAGACCCCTTTTCCTCTGGAGGAGGGGGGAGAGACTCTCAAACAAATGAAATAGAACCAAACATGAGAATTATCCATGCAATTAAAACACAAAATGTGTATTTCTCGGATAAGCAGCATGTTCTGATGAAAGTATAACCCCTTCTTGGTCAAGAATGGGGGATGCTTGAGCTACTCTCAGCGCTACATTATGCACAAAAAGTTAATCAAAGGTTATGCAAGAGAAAATTACGTTCAAACTGACAGGGTACGACTTCGTTTGAATATAAGTGTTTTATCTATGAATTGCTTCTACACAGAAAGAAAAACCGGTAGAAATGGTCAATCCAAGGGTTAAGGGAACCTTCTCCTGGTTGAACACGAAAAAACCTCTTTTTTTGAATTTTTCTCACGCCGAGACCAAATAAGATAGACGGTTAATTTTTTTTAATTTTTTATTAAATACAAAAAATTATTGAAAAAAATTTTTTTTGACCAAAATAATGTGACACGCATTCGCTAGAGGGCGCTGGAAAAAAACGGCTTTTCTAGCTGTTGCCAAGATATCTCTTGAAGGAAGTTTCTGAAATCAAAAAATCAAACGGGGAATTGTTAGTAACATGATTTTTTATAAGATGGACTAAAATCTTTGACCTAGGTGGTCCGGTTGCATTTCTACAGGGGCTTAAAAATTCAAAAAAAGGCCAAAAATAACACTATGTTCTTCAAAGTCCGCTTACTTTTTTTTTTTTTGATCGGATCTTCTTCATTTTAGTCCATTTTATAAAAAATCATGTTACTAACAATTCCCCGTTTGATTTTTTGATTTCAGAAACTTCCTTCAAGAGATATCTTGGCAACAGCTAGAAAAGCCGTTTTATTCCAGCGCCCTCTACCGGATGCGTGTCACATTATTTTGGTCAAAAAAAAATTTTTTCAATAATTTTTTGTATTTAATAAAAAAAAAAAAAAAAAATTAACCGTCTATCTTATTTGGTCTCGGCGTGAGAAAAATTAAAAATAAAAGGTTTTTTCGTGTTCAACCAGGAGAAGGTCCCCTTAAATTAAAAACACTAACCTTCGTTTTTATTTGCAGAAAATAAAACCTTGAACGCGCTGGTTCTATTAATCAATCAGGTTATCTAAAAAAATACAGAAATTGGTCTCCAGTCTATAGGTCATTTGCATTACAGGGTGCGGCAGAAAATAATGCGAAAATTTGTTCTATTTCTTTCAAATCCCATTTTCAACTAATTCAAGCAATAATATCAACATTTTCGAGTACAGTTATCTTTATGAAGTCCTTTTAAACAAATTTATTCAGTGTGTCCTCCATTTGATTAATAACATCCTCGAGCCGACGCCGGAAGCCAGAGCATGCCTTTCGGACGCAGTCCTCCGACATTGACTGCCATGTGCGTGTTCTGGTTGACTTCAGGGTTTTCACACTAGGCTCGTGCTCAAATGCCCAAATCGAATAATCCAACGGATTAAGATCTGGACTGCTAGGGGGCCACAAATCCTTCGGCCAAAACTTCATGTTATCGTTCAACCATTGTTGGGTTCGATTAGACGTGTGACACGGCGCTCCATCCTGCTATAGGACAACGTTTTGGTCCTCGGAGAAGTTGGCCTACACCCAGGGAAGCACTTGCTCCTTTAAAATAAAGATATACACTTCGGTTTTGATTTTAACTCCAGCATCAATGAAAACAGACATTTTCATTTTGGCATTTTCAAAGCGTTGGACGCCACCAAGCCAACCATCATGACACCAGCCGGATGTTTGTTTTGAAATTTGAATTGAACTTTTTCCGGAACGTTCTCCATTTTCTGCGGTGAAATGCACCGGTCCGTGCGGCTGTTGGCCACAGCATCGATGTTGAAAAGCTTTTCGTCGGAGAACAGGATTATCATGAATCCTAGAGGGTTTGAGCTGGATTATCATTTTTTCCTTCTTCAACAAGGAAAGCAATCTCTTGGAACGAGTCACTCGTAGTTCCTTGACCCGGTCCGTAATCAAATGGCGTTTCTCTCTGGTTCTGGAAGATGCATGCAGGTCTTCTTTGAGGATTTCTCCGAAATATTGGCTTCCTTTGCAAATTTTCTTATGAAACGTACCGGGTTGCGAGAAATTTTTGCACGGACCGATTTGATCACGTTCGGCGTACGGACAAAGCGCGGACGTCCGCTTCCCGGCTTCCACTGCTTAGGACCATCCTGCAGGGACTTTTTTATGCGCTAAACTGTTGCCAAATGGCACCCTACCACCTTGGCGATCTCTTTCGGCTTCTTCTGGGCGAGCAACAACCTGGTGATCACTTCTTTCGCGAACATTTTGACGAATTTGCAATAAAACAAATAGAATGTTTGGATGCAGCACTTGAAAGTAAACATAAACAAATACACTTTCGACAGAAATGAGTCACAAGCTACACGAACTAACCCAATACCCAAGTTTGAAAATTTTCGCATTATTTTCTGCCGAACCCTGTACATTTAATATTTGGTGTATATATTTTTTGGAATTTCAATGATTTTTTATATTTCAAAATGGCGATTGAAAGAAATCTCAGTTATCTAAAGGGCCAACTTATCTTTGCAATGGCTACTATAAAACTATTTGGTCATTTGGTGACTTCTTTCAATGCCAATTTACCGTTTATCTATTTACTGGAGGTAAAATGGTTTCAAAATGCCTTTTCAACTGACCATAATAAGATAATATGAATGAGTCCTAAAACGGTATTTCAAAACAGCTTTTTATGAGTTTACAAAGTCAAAATAAAACCTTTGATAGGAGTAAAAGAAATTTTAGAAGACAAGGTTTTCAGATCGTTGTAAAGAAGCTGTGTAGGTTCTTATAAACCTTACAAAAATTTGAAACCTATTGGCATCTCTTGCTGCCATAATAAACCCGAATTGATTTCTAGTGGCTTTCATAAAACTTTAGTTAAACTTAATAAAGCTGGATGGTTTTGGCAATGTTACTTGGGATGCTACCTAGACCGTATAGATCGTATACTAGGAGTAAAGCTCGAAAATAAGGCCAAACCGGTGCACACTGGTACCGCCATGGACCATCATTATCGAATTATAATGTCAGAATAAAACAAGCATTTTCAGAATAAAACATGCATTTTCAGGTGTCAAAAAGTAAGTGAAAAATAATTTTCGGCATCTACGATTCACTGAAAAAGAAACGATTTATCAGCTACTCATGCTCTCCGAAAATTATAAATAGCCGTTGCTTTTATCGCGAAAACTGCTGTGAGCGTATGTATAATAGTCTTTCGCTTCTCACATTCTCATTTGTTTATCCAAACGGGTTTTGCATTCGAAATGCTTATTACAGGCTACAAGCATTTAAATAGCATTTGATATCCACCCTTACAACAGATAGCATTCAAGATGTTGATATAATCCTAATATAATGTTTGCAGCATCTGAAATGCCAATTTAGGGTTGATTTACTGCACATGCTAATGCTTTTTGGTTACCTGGGTAGTTTGGATTTTCGCCATGCTCGTGCAAAATTTTGATGAGTTGCTTCTCTTGCTTCGACGACATTTTGATAACTGAAGTGCTAATTTCATAATCAAAATAGAGGCATGATGCTACACGCACACAACTTCAACATGACGGGTGTGCAACATTTTTTAATGTACGGTGAAAGGAAATGCGTCAAGTTTAAGTCGACCAAATTTTGATCGAAACACCCTTTATATAACTTTTTTGTTTCTGTCATGTACAAAATAGAAGAATCATGTTGAAGATGATGCGGAAGAGTTCTTATCTCATAATGTGAGGCAGCAAAAGCTTTTGGCGGTTATGTAACTGTGTGGAAATCTTGTTCATGGAGCATGGAGATTAATTAAAGGCTCAATTTGGTTCCCATTACAGTATAAATTTATAAATTGCACTTCTGAATTTCAACTACCATTTTCATAGAAGACTGGCATGCGATTTGTAGCAGTATGGGATTATGTATATTTAAATAAATTTGTTTATTGATATTGTCAAAGGATTTATGCAAGGGGCATTTTTTAAGAAATCATCAATCCGAGCTCTTCGAACACTTATACTACTGTTTTTGGAATGTAACTAGAAGATTATTAGGAAAACTTTTTAAAGAATGTCTGTAAGAACAATCTGTGGCTTTTAAGAAAAAGCAAAATATCATACGTCTTTTTATTGAAATTATATCTTTGTTAGTTGTAATAATCTACTCTGTTTTTCAGGTTTTACAGGACCTTCGGGATATTAACACATACCTATATTTTCTGGTGTCTGTGTCTAACGGTTTAACTCATAAATCGATGGATTCTTATGATTTTATTTCATTCGTTTTCAACTCAGTGGGTTTGGCTGAAACTTAAATAAGATTAAAGTGGGAAATCATTTGAATAGCATTTATAGATAAAACGCCACATACCACGTCACCTAGTTGACAATAAAAAGTTAAGGCTTAAGTAACAACAATCAAGTCTTAGTCTTGTCCTGAACGAGTTATTTCATTGAAATCCACGGGGAAAAAACCCACATTTCTCAACTTCTTTCCTCTTCCGTTATGGCTTCGCTCGACCGCTGATGTTATGACGATTTTGATTCGAAAGAGAGAAAATTGTCTTGAAACCGTTCAGCAGATATAATTGAATTCAATTGGAAATCATTTCGATCCGATCGGCATTCGGCACCGCGCATATGAAAAGCCTGGATTGCAGGCTCAAATCCACACACGTGAGCCGGGAAGCAACAAAGACTCGATCAATCGAATCGACGGACGGCGATTATGGTGCGGCTTTTCCCATAGAAGCGCTAATGAAACAATATGCTCTTTAAATGGATCTAATTTCTTTCGGTTTTTTGTTTCACCACTTTTTTTCGTGAGATGCAGCGCCTTTTTTTTCTCGGTGCTTTACATCTCCGAGAAAGGTAGCAAAAGAAGCGCGCAATTATAAACGATAAAGTGCAAAAATGATCAATTATGCGGTGCCTTCTGTTCACAGGCTCTTCAGCTCGTGTGTGAGCTCCTTTTTTGGGCTAGAGTCTCGTCTGAATGGGACTGCTGGCCACGGTGTGAGAAACAGGTTCAACCGTTGGGGCTGCTGGCCGCCGATCAGAGGAGATGCGGTTATGCAATTTCAGGGGCGTGGTCGAAATTTTTATCAATGAACTTACAACGTTTCTGGCGAGCGGATCCAGCTGTACCAGATGATGCGGCTGCTGCAAAGTTATGAATGAAATGACACAACCTGATGGTCCTTTCATAGCGCATAAATTGCTTTTTGTGCGTACTCGCGGAAGCCTTCCGAGGTGAACCTGGACAGTAATGATACAATTATGAGCGAGAGC
The DNA here is from genome assembly GCA_034211315.2 of Aedes japonicus. Classification (NCBI taxonomy): domain Eukaryota; kingdom Metazoa; phylum Arthropoda; class Insecta; order Diptera; family Culicidae; genus Aedes; species Aedes japonicus. The sequence goes on from JASCZW010005818.1 coordinate 81,406, forward strand.
AGCGAGCACATCAATTTCGCATAATTGATTGATCAAATTATCTCGTAACTGACATATTTTTTGCACACAACATAGTTTTTATTGCTGCTGTAGGAACACGGGAGGAACTCACGGATCCGGAACACTGTGGAAGTGAGCTGATGAAAAAAAAATGTGCCCTATCAAGGCCATCTTTTATCACCCTCAATGCTATGCATAAGTCAGGTGCTGTTGGATATCGACCGTGGCGGCAGAGCCTAGAAAAAGGGGGGCTTCATCCGAACAGGTTGAGCATATGATCTATTACAACAAGCTTCGTGAAAAGTAAAACAGTAATTATCAACAACAATGTTTTACTGTCGATAATGATAGGGAAGGTGGTAAGTGTAGGGAAATAGTTGCGGAGTTCCCAACGCCCAATACGGTGTGGGCAATGGCCGAAACAGCAGTGTTTCAGTGTAGTGGTTTCAACGGTTGTCGGTTTTGACCTTACAGAACTAGTTGAGTCTGTTCCGATCGGCTAGTAGACCTAATAGTAAACTCATTCAGCTATGGAGAAACATTTTGAACCGCCACGGTGCCCTTCCGGACGCGTGGTTGATGCCCATCATCGAGAGTCGATGATGCATCTGTCACGTTTCTTCTGTCGTGGTCAAGAGATGACATTGATCGGCAACATGATCTTATGATTGTGGTTGACTGATCAGGCTCATTCACTTTTCCTTTTTAAAACAAAAACAAAGCTGCATCCGGTTCGAAAATACGTTGTCGTTGCATGCAGAGTTTCGAGACAATGTTGGAGGTTTGTTATCGCTATCATTACATGAAATTGAATGTCGGATGTTTTGAATTAAAAAAACCTTTAAGTTTCATGTTGAATTGGGAGATAAAAAGCGGCTCAATATGACACGAAACAAAACATTCATGGCCTTGCAAATACCGTGGAGTTGACAAAACATATTTTTTAGAATATTCTTCTACCAAACCGACATGCAATAAAATGCGGAATATTGAAAAAATGCTTTTTAAACTCCATCGAATAAAGGTTGTCCTAGTTAAAATTGAAATACACAAATCAATTTGCCAGAAATTCGCCATTGAACCATTTGTCTTGAAATTTTCGGAGCATGAACTACTATGCTAGGTTTTGCCGTTGATGCTTTCCAGCAAACCTTCTGCAACGCTAAGATGTCGAACTTGCGGACCCTCAGTAAGTCCGATAAAAAATCGAGTCGGGTACTTCCAGAGAAATTTAGGTTCCATGTTCGGAGTTTCCAATCATTAGTAATTTGCCTGGGTATATGCCGATTGTTTGTATTTATATCGTGTGCTTCCATTACTATTATTTTTACGGCTGGCTTGTTAGGCCTGCACCAACTCTCGCCGGAGTTTTTAGCCGCCCCTGACATGGAGAACAGACGCTCAGGTTGGTGAAGACCTGGATTGTTACCCTTATAGCGCGGTGACTCGCTTTGACAGAACTGCTTTCGAATATTTGTGGGATTTTTGATGAAACTCAATATAGTCCAGCAACTGCTAAGTCCCCGCACATCCTAGGTATCCTAGTTAGCATCTAACCTCCATATCTGGAGGCCATATGATCAGCAACCTATGACCCGCCGCACAGTGGGACGAAATAAAAAAAAGTAGGACATGGGTACAGGTATACCTCGATAGTACGTACATCAACTTTCTCATTTCAAATTGCATTTGCATGAAAAGTACTGATTGTGTCTGAAATTAAATACAAAAAAAAAAGAATAGAAGGTTGCTCTTTCTTTGGTAGTATTAAATTTCAGATACAATCAGTAGTTTTTATGCAAATGCAAATTTGACTACTATCGAGGTATACCTGTATTTGCGGCGAAACTATTATGTGTGGCCCATTGATGTCGTCTGTAACGTTTCTAAATTTTTTGTGTACTTTATTTTTGTGTTAACAAATTTGATTTAAGGGGTGTATACACCTAGATAAAAAATAAACTTTTTTATTTCTGGTTCCAATCGATAGCCATGTATCAAAACATTGTATATTAGGTTATTTCATGAAACTTTGTAGAAGACAAAAACTTTCTATCTCTTAACTGGACGAAGTTGTAGGGTGAAAAAGGAATGAAAAATGTAATACCCCCTTAAAACATTTTTTTTTATCTGAACTTTTTTATTTGAATTTTTCCATTTTTTAAATGTTCTAAAGAGTTTAAGGTACTTGAAAAATACACCTTTTTGTAGAAAACAATATATCATTATCTATTCATTTAAAGGATTTATGTCGGTTTTAATGAATTTTTTGTGCTATCTTCGAGGATGCGTAGATAACAGGTTAGCAGATATTAGCAGCTAAATTCAACAACTGATACCCTTAAAAATGATGTACAAATTATAAGGGGGTCCAAGAGGACTCCTAACAATTTTTCAAAAAAGTAACTAAGTTTCTTATTATATATGTTGCATATATAGTGATTATTTCATCTTTTTGAATAAATGTTTAGGGTGGCTTGCAGCTCAGCTTCACCAGTCTTCACTTACACTGAAATAAAAATTAATTAATTAAGAAAAGGGCGTACCACAATGTTTGCAATCTTTTGCACAACAGGTTAGATTCATGCATCAAATGAATATTGTGTTTGTGTTTGTGTGTGATAAGTATCACAACCGTGGTGACACAAGTATGGTTGGTAAATGACTGGACAATGCGTACCATTGGAACTTAGCGTACCTGCAGGTATAAAATAGATCCTACTGCGATCCTTAGCCTCTTGTCCAGTCACTCCTATCCCTACCACCCCGTGGTGCCGACTGGGGTATGAGTAACCATAGGAAAGATCGGGTAACCAACCCCGGTGGGACCTTGGTCATATGCTGACAGGGAAGGGGGGGCTGCAAAGGGTGCAGTCTATCTGAGCGTCTGTTCTCCATATTAGGGGCGGCTCAAAACAGCGTCTGTTCTCCATTTCAGGAGCGGCTGATCATCGTCCTTGTGCCAGCGTGGGACTTTAGAAAATTCTGCACACCCACGTTGATAATCCTACATGGTCCGCAATAAAAATCGCAAAAACGTTGAAAATCGCCAAATCAACCGTGTATCATGTGCTCAAACGTTTCAGGGAGCAAAAGAGCGTGGATCGAGAACCTCAAGGTAAGCGTCGTAGTGGAACACATGACCGCAAGCTGAACCAGAAGGTGTTCAGAACCGTCAGAGCAAACCCAGGAGTATCAGATGATAAAATCGCACAAAAATACGCTGCTGCTCGCAGTACCGTTCGAAGAATTCGTTTGCGAGCAGGATATTGTTCTTATCGAGCCAGCAAACAACCAAACAGAAAGTTGAAGCAAAGTTTCGTCACCAAAACTCAAGCTCGGAAATTGTACCAGAAGGTTTTGACGAAGAACCCAGGATGTAAGCTCATCAACAATAAAACCTACGTCAAAATGAATTTCGGACAGCTTCTTGACCATAAATTCTACATGTCGACGGTTTGTGATGTTCCTGCGAAGTTTGAGTTTACTTTCATGAAAAAAAAATACCAAAAAAACTGATGATTTGGCAAGGGATATGCAGCTGCCAAGCAAAGACTAAAGTGTTCGTGACGAATAAGACAATGGACTCGAAGCTGTATAAGGAAGAAAGGTCCCATAAAGTTCCCGTGAAGTTTTGGCCAGATTTGGCGAGTTTCCTCTACAGCCGGGAATTCATCCAATGGTACCGCGATAATAACGTAGATTTCATCGATAAAAACATAAATCCACCCAACTGCCCGCAGTTCCAGCCCATCGAGAGATTTTGGGCAATCATGAAGCGGAAGCTTAAGAAAAGTGGAAAAACGGCTCGGGACGCGACTCAGATAACCAAAATGTGGAACAAATGTGCCAAGGAAGTTGACTTGGAAGTTTTATGGGAGGAAAAAAGAAGATTTACATTAGAAATTAAGAGAATTAGTTTGATTGATATTAATATTCCTTAAAGTATAGTAAATTGCCTTTGTTTTGATGTATTAAACTTATTTGTACGTCAATCCGTAACCGAGAAACAGACGATTTTATTATTACGGATTCTAAATGGATAGAGCTTTAGGAACTTTTATTCAATAGGACGAATTTAACAGGGTGTGGCAGAATATAATGCAAAAATTTGTTCTATTTCTTTCAAATCCCATTTTCAACTAATTCAAGCAATAATATCAACATTTTCGAGTGCAGTTATCTTTATAGAGTCCTTTTAAACAAATTTATTCAATGTGTCCTCCATTTTTACTAATAAAATCCTCGAGCCGCCGCTGGAAGCCAGAGCATGCCTTTCGGACGTAGTCCTCCGACATTGACTGCCATGTGCGTGTTATGGTTGATTTCAGGGTTTTTACACTAGGGTGTGGGGCCACAAATCTTTCGGCCAAAACTTCAGGTTATCGTTCAACCATTGTTGGGTTCGATTGGACGTGTGACACGGCGCTCCATCCTGCTGTAGGACAACGTTTTGGTCCTCGGAGAAGTTGGCCTTCGCCCTGGGAAGCACTTGGTCCTTTCAAATACCGATATACACTTCGGAATTGATTTTAACTCCAGCATCAATGAAAACAGGCGGCATTTTCAAACCGCTGGACGCCACCAAGCCAAACATCATGACACCAGCCGGATGTTTGGTTTGAAATTTGAATTTCACTTTTTTCGGAACGTTCTTCATTTTCTGCGGTGAAATCAACCGGTCCGTGCGGCTGTTGGCCACAGCATCGTTGCGAGTAATTTGTGCACGGACCGATTTGATCACTGTTAAACTGTTGCCAAATGGCACCCTACCACCTTGGCAATCTCTTTCGGCTTCTTCAGGGCGAGCAACAAACTGGTGATCACTTCTTTCGCGAACATTTTGACGAATTTGTTAAAAAACAAATAGAATGTTTGGATGCAGCACTTGAAAGTAAACATAAACAAATACACTTTTGACAAAAATTAGTCACTAGCTACGAGAATTAACCCGATACTTAAGTTTGAACATTTTCGTATTATTTTCTGTCGCACCCTGTACAGTTAGAGATTTTCTCCTGTCTCGCTTTTTTTCGTTTATTACAGTGCCATTCTTTATTTTACAAGAGATTCTTTTGTAAAGATTGAAATACAACAGTGCTGGGTAGCATACTTTACGAATAATAAACTCTTAAATAATAATAATATCTGTTACATTTGGAGCAATGTGTTATTTGAGAGCAAAGTTTTATCACCTACCTTAAGCGCTGGTATAGGCTTTTCGGTTTTTTTTTCAAGATTTTTGAGAGTTTCCACAAAGGTTTGGAATTCAAATTTCATTTCGACACATTATTTTTAAAATGTTTGATCTTCAGGGCAGAGAAGCATTTTCCAATTTGTTTTTGGAAATATCACCATATGACTTTAATAGCGAGATCACGTGTTCTTTGATATTGCCGCCTGCGTACATTTTTCAGACAAATCAAGAACTGAAAATCGTCATCAATAACTGAATCGAATTCAACCCCGCATTTTGCACTTAAGCAACTCTTGCTCTAATTATTAAAAAAGCCAGAGATTCAAGAGCATAATTAATATCATGTTTGCTATGGAACATTAGAATCAAAGTTGTATTCCATAAATGTTCGATTTTGATTCCAATCAGCTCTATGATAGTGAAATTAGAACTGATGGAATTAGAAATGATTTCTTGAGATATATAAAATGCTACGGGGAAGTGATCAGAACCGAAGTCAGCATGGTTAACCAATTGACTACAACGTTGTCATGAATCAGTTAGGACCAAATCAATACAGGGTGCGGCAGAAAATAATGCGAAAATGTTCAAACTTGAGTATTGGGTTAATTCGTGTAGCTTGTGACTGATTTCTGTTGAAAGTGTATTTGTTTATGTTTACTTTCAAGTGCTGCATCCAAACATTCTATTTGTTTTATTGCAAATTCTTCAAAATGTTCGCGAAATCATCAAAGAAGACCTGCATGCATCTTCCAGATGTTAAGTTGGCAACTTCTCCACTCGGTGTGCCCCTATTTCTTTTTCTACGCCCATGTGCTTCTTCTGACAGTTATGTTTTATTATTATTATCAAAAACCCAACTCGAAGTCAATAAACGTTTTTCTTTCGTTCCTAAATAAATACCGCGTTTTGTGTTCTTTTAACCTCGTCTTGCCCGGTTTTGGGCCCATTATCGCGTAATTTCGTTAAAGTATACGGATTCGTCGTGCGCTATGCAGGAGGAGAAATTGAATCGAGTGCTGTTGCCGCTGCCAAATTTTGCTGCATAGAAATTCCGCGTGCTGATACTCCTTGAGGAGCATGAGCTGAAGGAGTGTGTACGGACGAATGCTGCCGATGTGGAGCAGTTACAGGTGCAGCGAGACGACAGTCAGGAGGAAAAGGAGAGGAAGGTTAAAGCTTTGGAAAAAACGGGTGAAAAAGGATCGTCGGTGCAAATCTTTGCTGGTGTCAAGGATACACGACTCGCAGCTAGAGTACATCCACGACAAGGAATCGCCAAAATACATCTGGGATACACTCCATCGGGTGCTTGAGCGGCGAAGTATAGCCAGCAGGATGCGTCTGAAGCGGCAGATGTTATCAATGTGATTTGATGGACGAGACTTGCGGCAGCATTTCCTGCACTTGGTCCAGAGAATACCGGCACTCCAAGTTGGTCAGAGAATACCATGCCACTGGAGCTGTTTTGGAAGACTTGGACGTCGTGTGCCTTCTGTTATTGACAATGGGATCTTCGTACTCCGGTGTTGTAACGGCGTTAGAGACCATGCCCGAAGAAAATCTGTCCCTAAAGTTCGTCAAGTGTCGAATGCTTGACAAAGGACGAAAAAGAAAGGTATGGAATTGTCAGCCAACTCTGGAAGTGACACGGCGTTTCACGGAGCGAAGCAAACACGGAAGTGGAAATGTTTTGGTTGCAAGAAGGAAGGCCACAAGCTGGCGGATTGCCCGGAAAAGAAAACCAAGCAAGTACGCAACCAACAGAAGCAGAATTCTAAGGCGAACGTGGTGGAATCGGATGATCGGAAGAGCGTTTGTTTCGTCAGTGTCTGCGAGATGAACCAGCGAGAGGAAACCGGACGCAGTGGTTCATAGATTCAGGAGCGACGGACCACTTTGTGCGCGACAAGAGACTGTTTTGTGAGCCGCATCGTTTGAAGAAGCCCATCGAGATTACGGTGACCAAGGATGGGGAAACGATCGTAGCGGAATACTCGGGCACGGTAAAGGTGGTAGCAGTCGTAAAAGGTAAGTCCATTGACTGTACGATTGAAAAAGCGTTGTATGTTCCGAAACTATCATGCAATGTATGCTCGGTGCTGCGAGTAGAGCAGGCCGGAATGTGTGTCGCGTTCGAAACGGGCAAAGTGAATATCTTCAGTGGTTCCGAAATCGTCGCGTGCAGGTTTTTACAGAATAAGTTGTAGGAACTTGATTTCTATTCCGAAAAACATAATACGGGTGATGCCTCCTTGATGACGTGCAACCGTACGAAGAACAGTTTTGAAAGTCTGAAGTGTCTTGCACGGAATGAAATCGTGACGGGACTGAAATTGAACACTGCTGGTGCGGTCAGTGATCGAATTGTTTGCGAACCTTGCGTTTTTGGCAAGCAAAGCCGGAAACCGTTTCGCTAGCAAAACCGGAAACTCGAAGATCGTCGCGAGTGCTCGAACTTGTGCACACCGATGTGTGCGGCCCGGTAACACCGGTTGGGCTTTACGGGAGTCGATACTTCGTCACGTTCATCGACGACTGGAGCCACTTTACGGTGGTATATTTAATGAAGTCCAAAGACGAGGTCGTAGAGTGTTTCGAGGAGTACGAGGCGGTTGTAATAGTGAAGTTCGAACGGAAGATTTCACGGTTGAAATGCGACAACGGCGGTGAATACCGGAACAAGCGATTCGACAGGTTCTGCAAGAGTAAAGGTATCCAGGTGGAGTTTACGGTTTCATACACGCCTGAGTAGAACGGGCTGAGCGAGCTATGAACCGTAAACTTGTCGAAAAAGCACGAGCGATGCTGGTAGATTCTGGAATTGACAAGAAGTTCTGGGGGCAAGCCTACTTGACCAACAGGAATCCGACTGCTGCGCTAGCAACGAAGCAAACTCTGAGCTGAGGGAGTCCAGGAAGCCAGATGTGTCGAACATTCGCGTTTTTGGCTGCGATGTATTTGTTCATGTGCCGAAGGAACTGAGGCGAAAGCTTGATTCCAAGGATTGTAGAGGAATCTTCGTTGGATACGCACATAATGGATACCACGTGTGGGATCCAGTAAAGCAGACGATCGTGGCATGGCGTGATGTGGTTTTTGTCGAGGCCGGTGAACCCGGCGAACACCAATCTGAATCAACTGAGCTTCGAGCCGAGCAGTTTGTTGAAGTGTCGCCCAGCACAAAACTTCTCGGATGACGAGTATGACAGCTTCAGCGAAGAAGACCAAGAAGTTCAAGATCCGTAAGATTGTCAAGTCGGAGAAGGAAGACCACAACGATTAAGAACGGCATCTGCGCGGCATCGTGATTTCGACGTAGAGTACGCTCGTTTTGCGCTCAACGCAATGAACTTCATCGAAGACATTCCGGATTCGATCGACGAGCTCAAGAAGCGTGAAGATTGGCAGAAATGGAGGAAAGCGATGGATGAGGAAATGAGTGCTATGAAGCGGAATAACACGTGGACGCTGGTCAAGTTACCTCCATGGCGGAAGGCTGTCACCTGCAAGGGGTTTTTTAAGATGAACCGTGGTGATGCGGAGAAGCCGGATAGGTACAAGACGCGTCTTGTTGCGAGAGGTTTCACCCCGAAGCACGGTTTCGATTTCACCGAAACATGTTCGCCGGTGGGGAAGCTAGACACTCTGCGAGCGGTGTTGGCATTGACCAACGAGGAGCAAATGTATGTTCACCACATGGACGTCAAGACCGCGTTCTTGAACGGCGAATTAGCTGAAGAAATTTATGGAATGGATTGGTGTGTCGGTTGCAACGTTCAATTTGCGGATTGAAGCAGGCGTCCCGAGCATGAAACGACAGACTCGATAGTTTCATTAGTAAGCTGGGGTTTGTTCGCAGTTCCAACGATTTCTGCCTTTACACGCGCGGAGTTGGAAAGGGTAAGCTGATTTTGGTGGTTTACGTCGATGATATTTTGTTGGCTAGCTCGTCTGTGAGGATGCTGGAGGCCGTGAAACGGAAGTTGGCTCAAGAGTTCGAGATGACTGACTGATGGTGAAGTTAAGCAGTTCTTGGGCATGCGAATCGACCGTGACAGGAAGATGAGAACATTGAGGATTAGTCAGCGTGATTATTTTGATGGATTGTTGAAACGCTTTGGAATGCTGGATTGTAACCCTGTTTCAACGCCTATGGAGAACCGGTTGAAGCTGGAGTAAGGAGACGAGGAGCATAGAACATCGAAACCTTACCGTGAGCTTGTTGGTTGTTTAACCTATGCGTGACTGAAGTTGTTGAAGTTGTTTGGATGCACCGATTAATGAGAAAGCAGCAAACTGTAGCGTTGTCGTCGACGGAGGCAGAGCTTGCGGCCCTATGCACGGCCTTGTTGTTTCGAGGGGCAGGTCGGAATTCGGATACCGGGTCTTGAGAAGCACAATTCAGTTTCTCTGTTTAGTGCAACTTTTATACTATCGGAATGCTCTCTAGGGCTACCGATCTGCTCAGAACTTAGTGTTAGTGGTGTAGCGTAGGAAGGTTTTGTGTAAATTTTAATTAGAAAACAAATTCACGGAACCAATTGAACTTTGTTTAAATAAACGTGGAAATAAATTTTGGATGTGAACTAATCTTATTCAGTAAACTATCAATTGTGTCTTCTTCTTTCGCCATATTTCACATCCGTGATTGTAGTGCAGCTGAGACGTGAACGAAAAATGTCAAAATGAGGCAGTGCGCCCAGCGGCAACATCCACGTGTGCTGGAAGATCTAGGGAAGCTGCTTGATGGTGTTGTGCCGATGTACGAGGACAATCAATCAACGATTAGGAGAACTCCAAGGACTACAAGAGACTGAAACACGTGGATAAAAAGTTCCACTTCCTGTGGGATCTAGTGCAGCAGAGAAAGATCGAGATCCGATTTGTGCGTTCAGTTGAGCAAAAAGCGGACATCTTGACGAAGGGACTTCCGGTAGCTAGTTTCAAGACACTTCGCGCCAAGCTTGGAATGGAAACATGCTGTGGTTTAGCAGGAGTGTTAAGTTGGCAACCACTGCACACGGTGTGCCCCTATTTCTTTTTCTACGCCCATGTGCTTTTTCTGACAGTTATGTTTTATTTTCATTATCAAAAACCCAACTCGAAGTCAATAAAAGTTTTTCTTTCGTTCCTAAATAAATACCGCGTTTTGTGTTCTTTTAACCTCGTCTTGCCCATCCGAAAATCTCTTCAGTGACTCGTTCACCACAGAAAATGGAGAACGTTCCGGATAAAGTGAAATTCAAATTTCAATCCAAACATCCGGCTGGTGTCATGATGTTTGGTTTGGTGGCGTCCAACGGTTTGAAAATGCCGCCTGTTTTCATTGATGCTGGAGTTAAAATCAATACCGAAGTGTATATCTGTATTTTAAAGGACCAAGTGCTTCCCTGGGTGAAGGCCAACTTCTCCGAGGACCAAAACGTTGTCCTACAGCAGGATGGAGCGCCGTGTCACACGTCCAATCGAACCCAACAATGGTTGAACGATAACATGAAGTTTTGGCCGAAGGATTTGTGGCCCCCTAGCAGTCCAGATATTAATCCGTTGGATTATTCGATTTGGGCATATGTTGAAGCACGAGCCTGCAAAACATCACACCCTTGTGTGAAAACCCTGAAGTCAACCATAACACGCACATGGCAGTCGATTTCGGAGGATTGCGTCCGAAAGGCATGCTCTGGCATCCGGCGTCGGTCGAGGATGTTATTAAAAAAAATGGAGGACACATTGAATAAATTTGTTTAAAAAGACTTTATAAAGATAAATGCACTCGAAAATGTTGATATTATTGCTTGAATTAGTTGAAAATGGGATTTGAAAGAAATAGAAGAAATTTTCGCATTATTTTCTGCCGCACCCTGTAGTTGAGGAATTTCTGGGTGATGAAAAGCAAGTTGGGCTTTTTGGGTATTGAATAGTGATCAAATAGTATTTTACCATAGGCATTGCTTTGAGTATTATTTCATGAGCGGTGTTTTGCATTGAAATATTAATCGTATATTAACATATTATTACCGTCAGCATGGTGTTCTAGATGATCCACCATTTTTAATAATGAACTTTCGATTAGATCAGACCAAAGAGGATCGCTCCAAATCCAGACATAGAGGATCATGTTAAGCTAATAGTGCCCATAACATGCTTGACTAAATTGTAATGAAAATTAACTATCATGTGCATGTCATATACTACACCTGCCCAACGGATGTCTGTTAAACTGTAGCAAAACATCAGAACCAATATAAATTTTAATAAAAAAAAAAAGTGACAACACAATGTCTCATGGACCAGACGTAACAAAAAAAAGTGCAACTGCATCACTATGAACGATAACCTGTTCCAAAGATCGATGACAAACACGAATGACCAGCAATAATCCAACGAAACCGATTCGAAACAAAAAAAAACAAAACTACACATCTACTCCACAGTTATTCGACCGCCCGGTTTGTGGCTCTCATGGCAGCTAATTTAATAAATAGCTTTTTCACCATGCGTCCAATATTCGTTAATGGCTTTATTGCAACTTCATAAATCGAACAGTAATATATGACTGTACGTGGATTCTTCCGAATTTATTCAGCGGAAATACAAACTTTGTAAAGCTTTTAAGCTGGCTTGTATCTCTTTTTAGCGAATTTCGACGTGTGCCATGCAGAAAGCAGTCAACTTGAAAGGAAATGGAACGTATGCAAATGACAAGGACCGCCTAACCTACATTCGGCTGTGACCGAATGTCGAAATGCAAGATATTTTTCATCCAACCCGCGCCGAAATGAGCTGCAGCGAATGTCCAACGTCTCGGTGCATCATAGCATGAGTAAACACCGGTGACATGCATCATATGGACACTTTAAATTATTGCAGCTTAAAAGTAATTAGGGTAATATTTACCTGTCGCACATCAAAAGTGCAACATTGTTCCAGCGGTAGATCGTTTGGAACAAAAAAAAACATGTGCTCAGACTTTGCTAAAGCCAAGTAGCAGGGTAATCCAATTTTGCAAACATCGCAGCTGATAGTTAGCGAAAGCAATAATCCTCCGACGGCTTGTAAAAGTCATAAAATTTTCGCACTACATGCGAATGTGTATGAATTGTCCTATCGAATGCCGAAACGCAAATCGCTTCAACCTGTTCAGCAAATTCTTTTGCGCCATTGGAAGCTAACCAGAAGTAAAATCGGTGGAGGAAGACGAAGAAGAAACAGCCGGTAATTTGCAGAGTTCTTCAGCTCTCTGAACAACGCCAGTAACAGCGTGCTTGGCCAAACCGTTTAACCTCCGCCTAATTGATACTTGAAACATATTAAAACTATACCACAAACAACGGAATATCCATTCATCTCCATAGTCTACGGTCTCGCAGAGGACAAGACGAGATGGTTCAAGACGCAAGAAGAACAATACAAGGCAGACCGTGTCGGCCGGCCGCAGCTTCTCATCACCGAACTTGAAAAATTGAAATCTTCAACCAGCCTCCGTTTTTCAGCACTTCTGCGGCCCTCGCGCGAGAGGAGAAAACGATTCCACCCGGCTAGGCCCGTGTGTTGGTTGTAATCAGTTATGTACGCGATTTCCACATGTACAACAAACCGTGTGTCTGACGTCTAGCTGCGTAGAGATCGAAGAAATCGAGTTGAATGAATCCCCACAGGTCTATAATTAATAATATAAATAATACTTTGGGAATTAATTATCGACACCGTATTCACCGTTTTTCCCCCCACTGGGCCAGAGGCCAAACACACTTCACAACGCTGGCTGACGGCTGCCGAAAACCATTGCCCGCAATTCACGTACCTACCTTCACGTATAGATATATATTCAATTATAATTTTCCGATTGGTTCTGGACCGACAGCTGCCTTTAAAAGTGCTCTCCTTTTTCTCGAATTTAAAGCAGTTCAATCATCGCGAAAGGCATTTACCTGCAGACAGTTTGCTTCCAACCACCAGTAGTAAAGCGTGAACGATTTGGAAGAAATAGCGAGAAAACACGCAGTTAGTGCTGGCAGTAATTGCAATTTGATAAGCTGCCCACAAAAAAAAAAATGGCAACCTGTTTTAGAAAAAAATAAAATATATAAGAAAAAAAAACTGAAAATGCGCTGACTAGCGATTGCTTGCAGTTTCGACGAGCTATTCCACCTGACGCCATGACGGATTTAATCGCACAATCTTTACCGAATGTTATGGGAATGAAGTGGCCGAAGTTTGTTTAATTGATAGCCAAGGAATAATTCCGACAATTGATTATTGAGGGCTTTTCAAACGAACGAGCTTTACATTCATCAGAGAGCCTACGGCCTCCCATAGACTATTGAATGAATATCTTTCAAGGAGTTTTCGATTACTCCATTCTTGAATAAAGCTTGGAGTTCTGATTAAAATGCCAATGGTCTTTTGATCAGTAACTTAAGAACGGAAAATTTCGTGTGACACTACTGCTTTTTTTTCTATGGGACTGTTCATTAACCACGTAGACCGAAATTTGACACTATCAACCCCCCCCCCCCCTCCCCCCCATTTAGGTCTTACGTAGACTTTAACAAATTCATTTTGGAAAATGTTCTACAATATGTGGCTGTGGTGCTTTGAGGGACGATTTATGATATAAAACTCACACAATCGGGTTATTCAGTTATTCATTTTTATTTTGTTTCATAAAAATAGCATCAATAAAAAAATAACAACAATCAATTATGCAAATGCTAAAGATGCCCAAACCATGGCTGCAAGAACCAATAATTAAAATTCATCATTGCTTCTTGGATGTCAAGTCCAATGATTTCGACAAAACGTGATTCGATCCATAGAATCGATTTCTTTCTACGGAATATCAGCCTTGTGGATGCTTTTGCGTTGATCTGCATCCACTTTTGTCGCAAAATTGCAGTCCACAATCAAAGCATGTGCGGCTATTATTATTTTTACTTTAAGAACCAAGTTCAGTTTATCTTCTTTGAAAGTTTTCCAAAGCAAGTTGACGTCTTCCGTAGCAAAAAAGATTAACAAACTGATATCATATAAGTAACAAGTTCTGTTATCCCAGTTACCGTTTCGATTTCCGCTGTTATCGCATAACAAATTTAATTATCACCATTGGCAAATTTTGTTATCATGTGTTATCATTTTGAACACACTATTTTTTATGAACGATATAGGTTGAATTGTAAAATTTTAGATATTTTCAGCTAATTCGAACAAGAAATTTAGCTTTTAATCAAAATATATTTTTCAGTAATTAGCATGTGAATTTGATTTAAAATTGATAACTCGAGCGAATGTGGGGGTATTCGCTGCGAATGCTACCCCACACTTGAAGAGGATCCACAGAACGCGGTACGACTGGTTGTTGAAAAAGAAATCAAAGTTCAACTGAAATGTCCGGATTGTCAGAGTCGGGGATTACAGAAAATTCGTGAACCTGGAAAAAATCGTCATGTATAAATTGTTGATAATTTTGATAATTTCTTACAACCAGATTGAGAACAAACTTTGTATGACATACCATTTGATCGTGAAAATCCCAAAGGCTTCCAGTGGGAACTATTTTTTTTTCATGGTATCAAATGGAAAAAAATCGAAAGAAATGTGTCGATGTAGCCGATTTTTTATCTAGAAGCAAAAAATCAAAAAATCGAAAAATCGAAACCGAAGTATCGATCTTTCGATTTTCGATACGATATCGCCCATCACTAATATAAGGTGCAAGAGGTCACATAGGGGCAAAAAACAGCCAATTCTCCAAACTGTCCAGAACTTCACCCAAAAGATAAGTACTGGGCTTTAGTAAGCGAAAATTCTTTGACAATAAGAAGAAAGCAAATGGTACCGATGATTTCAAGAGAAGATGGAGAATCGATGCCGTACGGAACCTGATGGTGGATGTACCACAGAAAGTTCGAGAATCTAACAGAAAGAAGGATTAACATCGTAATCAACTGTTTCTTATGTAGATATAACTCTATTATTGTGAAATACACAATCGGTTTTTTGGTTATGTGTAAATATCGTTTTGCTGCTATTATTTTTGTGTCCGAAATCAAACGGTGACAGTCTTTAGATGCATAGATGCTAATATGAAGATAGTCTGTATCACGTAATATAGGTTGTTCCATTCTCTAATTAGCTGATCGGGGTGGCACAAGGATAATACGCAAGGTCTTAACAGTTGTTTTAATCCTTCGTGTATAACGCTTAACACGGATACATATCTCATCCATCTAAATTGAAAATATTCGCCCCCCCCCTCCCTTAATTATCTACGTGGTTTATAAACAGCCTATGTTGTCCAATCTGTTGCTTTCCTAGAACCTGTTGCATTGCGCAGCCGATATCAGTATAATAATCCGATAAAATGACGAATTTGATTTTACCAATAGCAAGCTGTTGAGGAAACTTTGTTTGCTCAATTGTATATTGAGCCTTCAACTGATTCGTGAGGCTAGGCAGCTATAAGTTACTACGACTGAGTGAATTTATTGGAGGATAGCATTTTGGCGAACAATAACAATCATATTATCAGTGTATTTTTTCAGTAAATAAAACGCTCTCGTTTTGGAGACAGTCACCATGCAAGAGAAGGGTCGTGCCCAGCCACCGGGAGTATCCATCGTGGTCTGCGTCCAACCAGGCAAAAGTGTTGAATTTCCCTAGAAACACTGTATGACGCGCAGTGTTGAAAAAATCATGTTCAAAAAACGTTCACTCTTTACTCAGTGCAATGATATATCACTGAGCAACTTCGCACTCAAAGTGCGCGAACGAACTACAATCCAAAGTTCATGAAAGCGCAGATTGAGGAAACGTTTCAGTTCTCATCGCGAAAGATCTTTTGTTTCTCCATTTCACAACGTTTCACTCGTATTCGAGATCCGGTCCAACAAAATATCTCCTCGGCTTTGTTCTTTTTCTCTAGCGAGTATGTGTAGACAATGTTCACGTGAGTTGTGAGTTATTTTTTAAGTATTGTGCCGCCGCAAAAGTCGAGTGGTAGGAAACTTGTAGTGGAAAGGCGTAACGCATTGAGGACAAATTCAACCCAACCTCTCCGGCCACACAGTCATCATGCGGGATGTCATTTATGCGTTCACTCAAGAAACGTTGGCGTGTGAAACTAGCAACGGGAAGTTTCCAAGTGAAAAGGTAGCGCACGATGAATTGATATTTTTGTGAGAATTCCATCACTGATGACGCGTGCAAAAATAGTTCAAGGAATCCTTGACGACGACTCAGAAGCCTCTAGGTATACGCCGGAGTGAAACTTTCAACCGTCAGCTCCATGGAAAGGTCGTGAGTTCCATCAAAAGAAACCCAGGTATGTCCCATTGCGATTTGAGTGGAAAATAAGATGCCACTCGTAGTACAGCGCAGCGAATAAGCGGTCAATAGGCAGAGTTAGGATTTAATTTTAATGAAATAAAAATGTCGAGTAACGACTGTTCCAGAAAGAATAAGCACACCTTATTTTAACGGTCACTTTGAATATAATGAAATATTTCAACATGTTTTGGCTGCGTACTTTTGTTTGCACATTTCTGAATGACATAGCATCAAAAAGTGCTCAGTTTTGTGTTACCTATCAAAATGCGTGGTCTTACTCCGGAACAACGAAAAAGTATCGTGCACAAATGGTGCACTGTGAGCGGACTCTCCTTGAGAAAATTGGCCAAGGAAGAGGATGTAAGCGTCGGAGCGGTACGATCTCCGATTCATAAATATAGAAAACAGTGTACGTTTGAAGATGCGCCGAAGAGTGGTCGGACATCCGGTCCTGTTAGTCCATATATCGATAAAAAGATCAGGGATGCCTACCAACGAAAACCAGTGACTTCCGTTTGGGATGTTACGAAAAAACTAGGGGCCTCGTGATACCGGAAGCTGAAAAAACCCAAAATAGGCCGAGTCTGTGAAACCACGGGCCCGCAAACTCTACGATTCGTTTTTGTGTAGAAATTCTGGCTGTATGATAATGGACGATGAAACGTATGTGAAACTAGATTACAAAATGCTTCCCGAACCACAATTCTATACTGTAAGCGAAGACAAAGACATCCCCGAAACGGAGAAGGCAATTTTTACCGAAAAATTCGCTAAGAAGGTTATGGTTTGGCAGGCAATATGCGAGTGTGGTAAAACATCTAGTCCGTACATCACAACGGAGACGATGAACACTCAGGCATACGTTAAGGAATGTCCACAGAAGCGATTATTGCCGATGATCAGGTAGCACGAAGGTCAAGTAGTGTTTTGGCCTGATTTGGCGTCATGTCATTACAGGACACTTCAGAATGGTACAAAAGTCAAAATGTATGTTTCATGCCGAAAGACATGAATCCGCCAAACTGCACGGCCAATCGAGACTTTTTTGGCTTTAACCAAAGCAAAGTTTCAAAAATTCATAAAACCAGCGGACGACATCCAAAAATTTAAAAAATGATTGGCGAAAAGTGGTCAAAATGGTGGGAAGTACCACTGTGCACTTGCGAACCTTTTAGAAGGTGATCTAATAGGACATCTTAGCATTCTAAAAATTGTAAAATTTAATCCTTTAGTTATGAACAACGAAGATTGGATGGAGAAAAAATACAACTTTGATTGTTCATATCAAGTTATTGATCCTGGGCGTGATTCGTGGGCAAGAGGTGGCCCAAACCTCCGCCAAGGATCGATTGTTTTCTATACAGACGGTTCGAAAATAAACAATCAAGTGGGAGCTGGGGTTGCTGGCCCAGGGATTAACCTTTCAATCCCAATGGGAAAGTGGCCAACTGTATTCCAAGCTGAAATTCAAGCAATTCTGGAATGTTCTGCTATATTCAAATATATGCATTTTTTCGGATAGTCAAGCAGCTCTGAATGCTTTAAAGTCAGCAATATGCACGTCCAAACATGTTTGGGAATGTGTTCAATCACTTCAGAAATTGTCTTGTCGTAATCAAATCAATTTGTACTGGGTTCCTGGTCATTCTGGAATTGATGGGAACGAGAAAGCCGATGAACTAGCAAGACTCGGATCGTCTCATCAGTTTGTAGGACCTGAACCCTTTTGTAGTGTATCTGCTTCTTCTCTTAGAATGGAGATGAAAGCCTGGGAATGCTTAAAAGTGGAGACAAACTGGAACAACACTTTCAAAGCTAGGCAATCAAAGCGGTTCATTACTCCAAACATTTCAATGACTCGCAAGTTACTAGATCTTACCAAAGAAGATCTAACAATATATACAGGCCTTAAAACCGGTCACTGTCCGAGCCGTTATCACTTGAAGCTGATAGGAAACCTTCAAGATGATTCATGTCGATTTTGTAACATGGATAGAGAAGACTCGGAACACTTGTTATGCCACTGCCCGGCAATTTTCAATAAAAGGCTGAAGTTCTTTAACAAAGGGCTACTAGAACCCCTTGAGATTTGGAGAACAAACCCCAGTACGGTAGTACACTTTATTCGGAGCGTTATACCGTCCTGGGACAATACTTTAGGTCAGACTTTGGCGATCACTTCTATCAATAGTGATGCGTCATGCTGAAAATAACTAAAGCAACAACAAAAAGGGGATATGTCACAATAGATCAAAAAATTGGTCGCAGTGACGAAAATACCCGACACGGAATATAAAAAAAACCACTGTGCAGAAGCTAATGGGTCATGTTCGAGGAAAAGTTAGGAGTCTTGGCTATGATTAAATATTTTGATTAAACGAGAGTAAAATATCATATAAAACACAAATACAAATATGATTTTCCAAATAAAATTATTAAAACTAAAAAAACATGACTTTTTTTGTTATTTTGAAAATGTGCTTATACTTTTTGGAACAGCCTATACTTAAAGTTTTGGTCATTTATAGCACTTAAACGGTGTTTCGATCTTAATTTGGTTGACTTGAACTTGACGCATTTCCTTTCATCGTGCATTACAAAATTTTGCACACCCTTCATTTCAAAGATGTGTGCGTGTAGCATCATGCTCCTTTTTTGATTTTGAGATTAGCACTTCAGTTATCAAACTGTTGTCACGACGATGCTGCCGTTCTATGGCCAGATTTGGCATCTTGCCATTGCAGAAAAAATGCCATGGAGTGGTATGCTGCCAACAACGTTCAAGTGGTGCCCAAGGACAAGAACCCTCCCAACACTAGAAATTACAGAAGAAAAATTAGTATTTTCCATTTAATTCCAACTAACTTTGCTTATCTTGACAGATACGCGTATTTCGTCTACAATATGCAGACTTCTTCAGTGTCTCGTACTAATAACTCGACAGTGTGAGACACTGAAGAAGTCTGCACGTATCTGTCAAGATAAGCAAAGGTATTTGGAATTAAATGGAAAATACTTTTTTTTCTAATTTCTAGCTACAGGTATTCCACTAAACAGCACAATCGAACAATATTGGGCCATCGTCAAGCGGAACCTTAAGAAGACTCAAAAAGCTGTTATGAGCGAGAAACAGTTCAAGGCAAACTGGCGTTCCGCGGTGAATAAAGTGGACAAGGAGACTGTACAAAATCTTATGGCTGGTGTTAAACGAAAGACCCGGCAATTCGCATTTGGTAAAAATGAAGCTTAGCTGAACATTTCTCCTGTTTTCTGTATTAACTGAACTTGAAAAAGAAAAAGAGTTTGAGTTATTAATAAAAACTTTGATCGACTCACACACATTGTTTGACATATGTTTGACCAAATTTTGATCGGAACACCCTTTACCTCTATTGCTCTCATTTGAGTCATCACGTTCTATTTGTATAAGCTTCAGTAGATTGAAATTGTTGAATGAAAATCTATTCTGTCGGTCTATCTGTCTGTCTGTCTGAACCTTATGGACTCGAACACTATTGAACCGATCGGCGTGAAATTTTGTAAGAGCCGGAAAAGGTTTTTTTCATCTCTGGAGAGGGGAGGGGGGGCTCCCATACAAATTAAACACACATTTCCGCATAACTCGAGAAATAACTAATCAAATGGAACGTATGATAAGGGGCTGTACATAAGCCACGTAGACAATTAAGGGGGGGGGGGGTCGAAAAAGTCTACGTTTGTCTACGATAGGGGAGGGGGGGGGGAAGGAAGTTGTTATTTTTTATTGATGCTATTTTTATGAAATTAATTAAAAATGTATAACTGAATAACCTGATTGCGTGAGTTTTATATCATAAATCGTCCCTCAAACCTCCACAGCGACATATTGTAGAACATTTTCCATAAATTAAAAAAAATGAATTTGCCAAAGTCTACGTAGACTTAAAAAGGGGGGGGAGAGCTTGAATAAAGTCTACTAAATTGTACAATGGGGGAGGGGGGGTTTGAAAGTGTCAAATTACGGTCTACGTGGTTTATGAACAGTCCCTAACATAACAACATAAATAAACCAGCTGCAATCTCCCCCCCTCTCTCTCTCACACACACACACACACACACACACACACACGGTACATAATTTTGGCCCCATACAATTTTTTTCTAGTCTCAATGAGACATTTCATGGTAATGAGATATCATTCATTGCTGTACATTCCAGGCCCACTTTTGCCCAATCTCCTTTGGCAGTTGGAGGTTTTTGAAGGCAAAACATGTTTCTATTGTGGTTTGAGGGCTACCCAAGTAACAATCGGAATGCTTTGAAGATTTATTGAAAATTTATCATTGTTTTAACATTGCATCTCTTGCTGCTTGTGGGTTTGTTAAAGTTTTATGTGATTGTCATAAAATCAAGCTCACAACTATAATATAAAACTATGTTATGACTACCAAAACAAAACTCAGGCTTCAAAGTATTAACATAAGCCCTTAGGTGGGTCTGTATTCGTCCTAAAAACCGTTATAAAATTTGAAATTGTGTTTGGGCGGTAATTCTCATAAAATTAACCATGCATACTATAAAGGCACCATAAAACGTTACGCTCTCAGTAAGGGTTTGAAGATCCCTACATAAAACCACTAGTTTTATTTTGTGCTTTTGTATTCTAATATGAGGCAATGTGTTGTATTTCAGCATTTTTGAGGAGCGGTAAGTTATAAAAAAAAAAATGTCATCGAGGATGGAAAATTTCACTCAATATGAAATACAAAACCCTTATTTCCAGTAGACATAGACATAACAAACAGCTAGTTATAATTCAATAATGAGTGTCTAGTAATTGTTCAGCAAAAATCACCGGATGAAGCTATATGGATTTAATTCGAAATAAACCGCTAATGCAAATAAAAATTAAATTCTACCAAATTCATATGGCGCATTAAATATATGCTTCTTCTTCGTATACTGTTCACCAAAAATTCCGCACGGCATGGTCTCCAGCATTAACAGGTGGGTTGAAAAAAGGAATATAATTATTTTATTTTCAATATTTTCAATTGTTGTAAATTGACACTTATGATGATTTCTCTAATTCACATATACGATAGGAAAAAAACAAAAATAATGACGTATCGCATTTTGCCAGCAATCAAATAAAGTCAACGAAAAACCTTGAAGTTTGTCAAAATAGTTTGCATATCAGGTTTTATCAACTTCCTCTGGAGAGATTTATGCAGTTGTAAACCTAGTTTTATAACAGCCATTAGGTTATTGTTACTAAGTCCCTGTCAGAAAATGGTTTTTATTTTCAACCACAACGTGTAGTATACAATAAATCTAAAATAAAACCTTTGCTTCTAAGTTGGTTCACAAATCAAGTTTTAATGATTGCAATAAAACTGGGCCAACTGGCCATGACATGGCTGTAAAGCGGTCAGAATGAAGTTTTTAAAGCAATGTAGTCGTAAGAACCGGTTTTATTATTTGGTTTTATCAACTGCTAAGAAACTGGAATAAAACCAGAAATGTTGCTTGGGTATCTTCCCTTTGGAGGAAAGGGGAATCCCATTCGCATGAATTACAAATTTCTGCACAACTCGCGAACTGATCAAGCAAATGAACCAAATTCGGTAGGTGGAGAGTTTTGAAGGTAAATTTTTCTTCTAAGTTGAATCAAAACCCCTCCTCTTTCCAAAAGAGGGAGGGAGCTTCCATACAGTTGGAACACAAATTTCTGCATAACTCAAGAACTATAGGCTGTTCCAGAAAGTATAATCACACTTTGGAAATAAAAAAAGGCATGTTTTTTTTAGTTTTAATAATTTTATTTGTAATATCATATTTGTATTTGTGTTTTATATGATATTTTACTCTCGTTTAATCAAAATATTTAATCAAAGCCAAGACTCCCAACTTTCCCTCGAGCATGACCCATTAGCTTCTGCACAGTGGTACTTCCCACCGTTTTGACCACTTTTGGCCAATCGTCCGCTGGTTTTATGAATTTTCGAAGCATTGCTTTGGTTAAAGCCCAAAAAGTCTCGATTGGCCGTGCAGTTTGGCGGATTCATGTCTTTCGGCACGAAACATACATTTTGACTTTTGTACCATTCTGAAGTGTCCTGTAATGACATGACGCCAAATCAGGCCAAAACACTACTTGACCTTCGTGCTGCCTGATCATCGGCAATAATCGCTTCTGGGGACATTCCTTAACGTATGCCTGAGTGTTCATCGTCTCCGTTGTGATGTACGGACTAGATGTTTTACCACACTCGCATATTGCCTGCCAAACCATAACCTTCTTACCGAATTTTTCGGCAAAAATTGCCTTCTCCGTTTCGGGGATGTCTTTGTCTTTGCTTACAGTATAGAATTGTGGTCCGGGAAGCGTTTTGTAATCTAGTTTCACATACGTTTTATCGTCCATTATTAACACTCGGAATTTCTGCATAATAAAGTTTTGGGTTCCTTTTGGGTTTTTTCTGCTTCCGGTATGACGAGGTCCCTAGTTTTTTCGCAACATCCCGAACGGAAGTCGCTGGTTTTCGCTTGTAGGCATCCCTGATCTTTTTATCGATGTATGGACTAACAGACCGGATTTCCGACCACTCTTCGGCGCATCTTCAAACGTACACGTGTTCTCTATATTTTTGAATGGCAGATCGTACCGCTCTTTCTTGGCCAATTTTCTCAAAGAGAGTCCGCTCACAGTGCACCATTTGTGCACGATACTTTTTCGTTGTTCCGCAGTAAGACCGCGCATTTTGATAGGTAACACAAAACTTAGCACTATTTTGATGCTATGTCATTCAGAAATGTACATACGAAAGAACGCATCCAAAACATGTTGAAATATTTCATTATATTCAAAGTGACCGTTAAAATAAGGTGTGCTTATACTTTCTGGAACAGTCGTTAATCAAGCAAATGGAACTTAATTTGGCAGGTGGAGGTTTTTGAAGACAAGAAATGTTTCTATGGTGAGTTGACACCCCTCCACCGGAAGGGGGGCTCTCATACAAATGAAACACAAATTTCAACCAAACATGAGAACTATCCAGATAACTAAAACACAGAATTTCTTGGATAACGAGCATGTTCTGATAGCAGTTTGAACCCCTTCTTTGTCAAGAAAAAAAACCCATACCGAAAAACAACCATAAACGTGCCAGTTCTATTAAATTTTCATTCATTTAATGGCAAGCGTTCAACTGGTGTTTGGTAATGAGTTCACAGTCGCAAAGACTTTTCAACTGACTGATTGATTTTAAAAATTCGTTTTGCATCCGAGAATCAGCTGTTTTAGTTTTATGGCACTTTTACAGTGTTGGAATAAAATATATATGAAATCAAACTCAGGCCATTTTTTTCGAATTCACATATTTTTGGCACTTGAATAACATGGTTATATAAATTGGACTAGCTATCTGAGTACCCTTTCGCTTATCAATGGTTGGCCGTTAAAACAAATCCCGCCGCACATAATTAATCCGGACCCAATATTACCCATACCCGGGTACTTAAATTTCCTATCCACATTTGACGATCTTTGGTGACCGCAGGTGAGTTTTAACCCACAACACTCTCAAATCCACGATGACGATGCCGTATCAGAATCTGCAGTTTGGTGGGCTGAAATATCACCATCCACTAGTCTTGGGGGCCACCGAAAAACTAGCCAAATGCGAAAAAAACAGGTTTTACAGGTTGTCTCTAAGATGACTCCGCTCGGCACCCTCCTGGCTATTAGGAACGGTTGGCGCAGGCCATTTAATTTCCTCCCGTTTCGCGATTACGTTTTATCATCACCAGCAGCCGGTTGCCAAAAATGTGAATATGTGCAAAAAAAATTTCTGCAGTTTCGGCGAACGATCTAGGCGTCTAGTCACAGCGGCTAATGCGCTTTCGGCTTTCTGTTTCGGCTCTCCCGTTGTAGATATATTTGAATAATTTATTAACTTGGTCATAAAAGATTGTGTGCATTTTTGGCAATTTCATCTGATAATGATTCCCTGCGAACCGGGGTTTCTTTCGCCTCCACTGGAAACCCCCGAGGGGCCCGATCATACGGTCGTTTCCTTTCACTTGGCTCCGGAGCGGGCAGTTTGGTCACCTTCGCATTTGTGGTGCAGATTTCTGATACAGCTTTGATTCAGTTATAACAGCTTCGATAGTTTCTGAACCATTTTGCATAATGTCATTTATGTTAATCAAAGTTGCGTCCGGAGTTGCTGCGACTTGGATAGCTTTTTCTGTTAAGTGATCTGATTTCTGCTGCTGGCGAAATTACGGGCTGATAAATTCTCCAGTTAAGAATTGTTTTCCTCCCATGTAAAATATGTCCTACGTGTCGATTACGTGTTGTATTTTCAAGACCGTGGCCAAGGCTTGATCGAGCAAAAGTCAAACGAGATTTGCCGCCAATTTTGTAACGCTTCAATTACGCGCTAAACACCGATCAGCATCAGTCCATTGTCAATTGACCTTCTTGCAGGTAAATCTGACACTCTTTCATCTTTCACGCAACAACAACGCTCGGGGAAGCCACGTAAACACAAACAACGCACAATCACCCAACCTGTTGCCTCCTAATGAGAAATTGCTATAATGAATCCCCTTTGTTGGGGCTCGTTTCGTGGTTGATCGTTACCAAAAGACTTAATCACTTCCCCCCACCCCTCCCCGTCCGCCGTGAGCAAAAAGGTTGCGTGCATCTATCAACCTAACCTACCTCCGAAAAATAATTTACCGCCAAAAAATTATCATCATTCACGGTGAGGTTCAGCGCTTACATGTATACAGCATCTATTCATACGCGCTGGCAGACCGTCAGCATCGTCATCACCGGCAGCGCTCTATACCTTCATCTCCGGTTGCCCACCGCCGACCTGCAAGTCACGTCCATTCGTAAAAGGACAAAAATTGACTGTGACCTTCTTGGATTGTCTGGCTAAGCAATTGGCCTGCGATCGCGAGTCGTAATTACCTACAACGTTGTTGAAAAATATCGTTTTGGAAGATCAATTGCCGAGCGAAAGATTTCCTACGCCAAACGGCCCGTTCAACAATGTGCCACCCAGCTGGTGCGATGAGTTTTGGGTGAACATTTTCGCAAAATTTGATTTGGGGCTTTATGGTGAGGGTTGTCTTATTTATGGGGTGGTTAAAGTTAAGTTAACAAAACGACCGTAATTACCACGGCAACTCACTTGGAGCACGGGTTATAATTGCTCTTATGAACATCTTGATGATTGCAAGTGGCTTCAAGTTCATGGTTGAAGATATTTTTAAGTCATGCTGCAGCCTGCTGTTGCATCTAAGCATGCAAGTTTCGAGGATGATTATTGTGCACTTAAGGAACATTCATGAGTTGCTCATCCTTGGTAAGATTTAAAATCAGCTGCATCAACTGTGTTTACCTCGGATGAGGTTGAACTGACTTTGACCGGTGGAGTTGAGGTTGAAAACTTTGTTCATGGTTTGATTCTAAGAAGCTTCCTGGGGGATTTACGCTATGAATATGAAACTCTCGTGAGTCGGTGGCATGTTTACAGTTGGCAGATTAATGGATAAGCTGTGAGATAACGCATAACGTTACCCTGGAAATCAGGTCTCCTTAGTGGCAATTTCCTGCTGATCAAGAAGGTACTTTATATACAGTCAGAATCCATATTAATAAGCAATTTGAAAGCAACGAAATTTTTCTTTTTTTACTGTAATTCAAGCTTGAAATTTTCAAAAATGTGCGTTTAAAGTACAAATCGACCCAAAAAATCACGAGATGCCAACACATCTTCAACAGAAACATAAGATTATCTTCTTTAGGCCTCTAGGGTATTCAATGGTTGTGTTCTGGCAGCGTCATTATCCGTACACCCGTGTCAGACTGTGTGATCGACGTCAACATAACTGTTTCCACACCCTCAACGGTTGCTGTCCACGAGATTAAAGGATGTATTCGATAGATATGGCACACCCGTATTTACACACTAAAATTAAACCGATAATCGGTTTATTAAAATACTTATGAGTTATGATTTATCGTTGCAGTTGCCCAAAAGTAGCCTAGTTAGATTATTGAATTCATGAATGGACAAAATTTTGAACAAGTAAAGATTGGACTCGGAAAAAATGCGACACTTTGTTTTGGGTGTAACGTGAGTAAAAATTAATGAAATTTTGGGTAATACTAGTTTAGAGTGTTATGTTTACGTGTGCAAAATTTTATTGCGATCTGTCAAGTAGTTTTCAAGATCGTCCGAAACAAGAAAAGCTACGCCAGCAAAGCTTGGGCGCGGTGATCGATAGTCCTAGTCAGTCGCACAGATGGATCGGCAAAAGACTTGGAATCCACCGTGTCCCGCGTTGAGAAAATGTTCCAGGCGACAAAGACCATCAAGCGGCGCGCTGGAAGCAGCCAAAAACCGAAAACGGAATACCCAGAGAAGGCGCGGAAGATAAGGCAGTACTTTAAGAATAACCCGAACCTTTCCACCCAAGACGTGGCCAAAAAGGTCAATTCGTCGAAGTGGTTCGTCCAGCAGACCATGAAGCGGGCTGGGCTACGTGTTTTTAAGGTCAGGAAGGCGCACAACCGGACTGACAAGCAAAACACGGTGGCCAAATTGCGTGCGCGGTAGCTGTACCGTGAATGGCTAGTCAAGCCAAGCTGTCTCGTCATGGACGACGAAACATATATCCAGGCGGACACCAAACAAATCCCCGGCCTCGAGTTTTTTGCCGATACGTCCCGCATGGAGGTTCCGGAAAAGTTCCGGAAGAGAAAGATAGACAAATTCGCGACGAAGTACCTGTTGTGGCAGGCGATCTGCGGGTGCGTACGGTACAGCAAGCCGTTCGTTACAACCGGCACCATAAACGGGCATATTTATCGAGAGGAATGCGTGCAGGAGCGCTAGCTGCCCAACCTCCGCTCTCACCGTGGTCCCACGCTGTTCTGGCCGGATCTCACTTCGTGCCATTACGCCAAGCCTGTAATGGATTGGTACGAAGCGAAGGGCTTTAATGTGGTCCCGAAGGAGGCGAACCCGCCAAATACACCAGAACTTCGTCCGATCGAAAATTTTTGGGCGATAATGAAGAAGAAGTTGAAGAAAAGCGGAAAAACATTCAAAACCGATGAAGCTTTGAAGAAAAACTGGGAGAAATTGTGTAAGGAAGATGGACAAAGCCTCGCCCAAAATCTCATGAGCAGTGTTAAGAGAAATGTACGAGCATTCAGCTTGGGGGAGGAAATTCAATAAATAAATTATGCCAAAACATAGTTAATAACTATACATATTTAATCCCTGAAAATTTGAGAAGTATCCGATTCAAAATAAATGTTTGGTGATCATTTTTGTATGTCTCATTTTTACCGAGTCCAGTCTTTATATGTACTATGGGGAGCATAGGTTCCGCTTCACTATATAAGTAATTTGAAAATCATCAAAATGTTTCTTCCTCTACTCTAGTTCAAGCTTGAAGTTTCCAAAAATGTGCTTTTAAAGTACAAACCGAACCATGAATCGCGAGATGCCAACACATCTTCAATAGAAACATAAGGTGGTCTTCTTTGGACCTCTAGGGTATTCAAAGGTTGTGTTCTGGTAGCGTTATTATCCGTCTATTGCCAGACTATTGTCAGATAGAAGACTCAACTTCAGCATTTCACGCGATAAGTGTTTTTCAACGTTCACCCGGAACGATCTGTCGGCGAGAAAAATGTTCAATATGCGACCTGCAATCTTCCATTTCCTTAGCGTGCGCCGGATGCCGTACCTTCAAGTTGGGTCGTGCGCTTTCGACAGATCGAGTGATGCTATAAAACAGTGTTCGTCTCGATTGGGCAGTGTTCTATCCAACTCCGCCAAGTATGTCTCGACACCTTTCCAAGCTCTAATGGCGTGTTGTCTCTTATCCAGCCGTCCGTTCGACTCCAGCTCAGTCGTTAATCTGCGGTTTACGATACGCTCGAACACCTTCGCGATACAGTTGGTCAGTGTGATAGGTCGGAAAGCTGCCGGTCCTGAGTCGGGGCAATTTGACTTCGGAATTGGCACTATTATTCCGGTTCACCAGCTGAGAGGAAATACACTACGACGCAAGGCTCTGTTTAGCAGCTCAAGTAACGCAATATCGCCGGATGCTAGTAGACGTCGAAGCATCGGATACCCTATTGAGTCGGGACCTGTAGAGACATTTCGCCCTCTGTCGAGTACCCACAGTAGCTTATCCAGGTCCGAATTATAAATAACGTTAGTATCTGAAAGAAAGTCCATGCGATTCCGTTCCGCCTTTTTCCTTCGCTGTTTAAGACAGTGGGGAATAGCTACAGGTCACCAATCTCTCACTGTAGTGTTCAGCCAATTCTTCTGCCACTTCTTCCGCCGTGTACCATCGGTCCGTGTACCAGTCGGTTCGTCTGATAACCGCCTTACTGTGCTGACTGTTTCTTCTCAGGAAGTTCATCGCTCGCTACATTTCTGCCTACGTTTTTACAAAAAAGTCCTCCCATGATCGTTCTTTAGCGCCCTTCACTGCTTTTTTATCTGTTGCCTTCGCTTCCTGCAACTGTTTCAATACATCTGCTGTGTTCGATCCTGCTGCTCTGCAACGTTTCAGTGCTCTAATCCGTTTTCTTCATATATTAATCGCTGTTTCTACTTCCGTATTCCACCACGGGACCGATTTAGGACCAACACGTCCTGATGTTCGTGGGATGCTAGCTATAGCCGTTAAAAGTATCCGATCGATGAACTCATCGACACTAATCTTCTCGTCCGGCTTGAAGCTGTTGGCAGTTAACTGTTCAAACGATGTCCAGTTCGCTTGCTCGTAGAGCCATCTTCTTTGCTTTGTTCTAATTTCTGAGGTGTCATCATTCATGATTGAATGTTTTAACATTCAAAGGTTCTGCTAAATCATTCCAACTTTTTTTCCCAACTAGTACCCCAAATGGTAATTTTTTTTTTTTTGAACTTTTGTTGTTGTTGTTTTGAAAATTTTGTTGTTGTATTCGTATCGTCACGTATTAATTAGTTGGTGATGACAAGATAATAGCTCATCTTCAGAGGAAAATGAAATGAAAAAGAAAAACATATTGACTTCCGCATTTCAACACTACAAATCATCACTGTGAAACAGCGTCCCAATGAGGTTTCCTCAATAACAAAAACATTTGTGTAATACACAAAACAGGAGTAAAAAATTTCAATACTTATTCTTCGTAAGTAAAAATGGCGTAATATTTCAATGATATGAAAAACTTCAACACTTAAGTTAACAGTCACAGTCTCGGTTGCTGAATCGATCAAATTCAGTCGGTTTCTGTAATGCACAGTTTTGCTCGACTCGACTTCTATAACTAACCCCAAAAACTATTCTACAGCGGCAATTACTGTCCACGAGGTTAAAGGGTGTATTCGATAAAAATTACACAGACATATATATTCACCAAAATTCCAAAATATCGGATTATCTTGAAAATTTCAGGAAATGAATAACTTCTAACGAGTTATGATTTACAAAATAGGTTTTATTCAATTTCATCTCCCATCCCAAATTATCACACCTTCCTTTTAAATCCACCCATCACATTTTTTACAACCGATTTCCCCAGTATTTTTAGGTGTTTTTACCCAAGTTTTCTTTAACTCCATCTCTGTTCGCAATGTTACGTCTTCTTTATTGCCCAAAAATTTTCAAATGAGCGAAGTTTCGGCGAATTTGTTGGTTCATATATATCCATTGGCTCAGAACTACTACAACACGTTTCGAACGTAGTGGCAGGATGCTAGATTAGGCCAAAATAGAGTTGATCCTTTGTGTTTCCTTATAAATGGCAAGAGACGTCTCTTAAGGCGTCCGGAACATCCAGCTTACATTTAGCAACGAAATATTCTTGCGCAAGAAGTTGACAAAAGTCGGTCTTGACGTTAGTTTCGACATCCATCACGATTTGGTAAGAAACTTCGTGTAAAGTTTCCGGGCGTGGGTTATCGCAGTGATGTTTTGCATTTCATTTCGGTTTCAATTTCTTTATTAATAACTATGAAACTTAGCAGATGTTAGCAATACACTATGAATAAGATTTGCTCAAGTTTTCAGGTTTTTTTTCTAATACGGTCCAAGAGTTACACAAGATTTTCGGTGTGCCATTTTTATCCAATACACCGTTTAATTCTTCGGAGATGTGCAACTTACTAGTCGTCAATCATTAATCTACTCATCACATGCATGAAGTCCGAAATATTGGCTTCCTTTGCAAGTTTTCTTATGGAACGCACTGGGTTGCGAGCAATTTTTGCTCGGACCCATTTGATCACGTTCGACGTGAGTGCAAAGCGCGGACGTCCGCTTCCCGGCTTCCGCTGCTTAGGATCATCATGCAGGGACTTTTTTATGCCGTAAACTGTTGCCAAATGGCACCCTACCACCTTGGCAATCTCTTTCGGCTTCTTCTGGGCAAACAACAAACTGGTGATCTTTTCTTTCGCGAACATTATGACGAATTTGCAATAAAACAAATAGAATGTTTGGATGCAGACTTGAAAGTAAACATTAACAAATACACTTTTGACAGAAATTAGTCACTAGCTACACGAGTTAACCCAATACTCAAGTTTGAACATTTTCGCATTATTTTCTGACGCACCCTGTATGGAAGACAATGTCTACGAGCGTTAAATCGCATTCAATGAATTTGTCTCATTGGCTCGTCAAGAGACCATGATGAGCTGGCAACGTAAATGGAGAGATGGAGAACTGGGTAGATGGTTGCATTCAATTCTTCCTCAAGTATCGGAGAAAGCATGGTTTAAAGGGATGGACGTGCGGCGCGATTTCATCTGTGTTATGAGCCGACTGATGTCCAATTACTACTTACTGAATACACATACATTCCGTGTTGGACTTTCGGACAGCAATCTTTGTGTTTGCGGCAGGGATTTCCAGGATATCGACCATGTTGTGTGGAAATGCAACGAGCATTTGAAGGCCAGATCTCAGCTGATAAAAGCTCTCCGGTTTCAAGGAAAACCGCGCAAGCCCGTTAGAGAAGTGCTGGCGGGCCTTGATTTAGACTACATGAGTCAAATCTATTGATTTTTAAAGAGAATCGATGTCAGAATATGATTATAGTTCCTTCTCTGCCGCTAATTCCCTGTATTTTCGTGGTACCCTTTTGACCCAAATGTCCTCTTCTCGTTGTTATCTTCCAAATTTTCCTTCCTTTCCGTTCCGTTACAAATTATCCACGCTATGCTCACCATCAACTGCAGCTTTGAAACGGCGGGCTATCTAGAAAAAAAAGACCCTATTATCCTTCCCCATCCTATTATAAATAATTAAATCCTGTTAAACATGCTAATCCATCCTATTATAAATTGTATCCCTAACCTTGAATAAACCGCGAGTACTTCGGTTCCCCAAACTAACCTAGTTTTAAAAGCAAAAACAAAATATATATTAAACACGCAATTTGATTTCGGCTCCGTAATGCTCTATGGCGCCTGAGCCTAGTAAATAAATGAACAGAAAAAAATACAGCGTTAATGGCCATATACATCACAAAATTATCAAATAATGGCTGTTGACCTTTCAAAACAATCATTCAATATGTTTGAATACAAATCAAAATTTACAAGGGGTTAATATACTTTTGAAGACAATGCAGAGGAAAATTTATGAATTTTTCAATAGTTTGTGGCCCGCAATAACCATTGTTTTCTATTGAAATTGATGCGTAGAAATATTTCCGAACGATTTGTGCAAACATTTTGAAAACCTTTTTAAGAAATTACTGAGGTATTAGCGCTTAAAACCTGACCACTTCTCGTGGCAGTCGCAATGCGATTTTTTTAAAATTGTTCACCAGTATAGAAAACAAAGACGTAGTCTTACGTCAAAAGTTACACACAAACTAAAGTTTTGCATTTGATTTTGTGCATTAGATAACACATTAAATTACATGATCCATTAAACTTGTGTAGAAGTCCTTTCAAAAAGATTCCTTCGACTGAACCGGGAATCACGTTTGGCTTGGTAACCCGCAGTGATGGAAAAAATCGCATCGAATAACGTTCAATTTTGAATCATTTGCGCTCTTGAAAGAATTTCAATCTGAGTGATCTTCTGCCGACATCATAACACACCGGAGTGAATGAAGAAGAGAGAAAAAAGAGAAGAAAAAATTGACATCGGTCGCGCATGATTTTGTTCATGCGTTGAATCATTCTTACAATGCGTTCAATGTCCTGTGAATGACAAATTAAAGAATCGTCTATGAATGCATTCATCGATTCACGAAGATTGAATCGCCCCGATCGTCTCGATAGTGCAAAAGTTGGCTATGATTATTACGGTGTTGTGTGTTATTGTTGCCGTTTGCAGTTGCTAGCTGATTGTCGAAACTCATTCACGTTTTGCCTCACGGTCGTCTTTGAATCGCAGTTATAAATGAAGTAAGTTCTATTGAAAGTAAAATTATGAGCAAAACACAATTTTTGTTTGTTTTAATTTATAGAATGAAACGACGGTGTACTCAAAAAACCACCTAGCTGCAGGTTATTGGGCAGGTTGATGGGAAGTTTTGCTGCAAGGCTGTAAAAGAATGTGAACAAGATGATGGCAAAATTATGCGGCATGTTCTGAAACAACATTTGACCATCAATGCTGCATTGGATTTACCGATTCCAACAGTGGCCGAATCTGCATCTCAGCTGGCACGAAGTCGAAGAAACTTAAAAAATATATTATTTTTTAAAAATAATAAAATAAGTTATAATATTATATTCAAATTGAGCTTAATGCCAGTATCCGGATTATTTTGATTAATTTGTCGGAACAAAAAGTGGTCATTGGTACTGAATTTTGAATTATCTTGATACTGGTCATTGTGCTCAGGTTACGCTAGATTTCGGATGATCCGGTTACTGCCAGCCATGGCTAGATTACACTTGGGAAGGTGCTCCGGTACTTAATCAAACTCGTCTTAGAATATTAATGTAAAATAATATGTCGCACACCCATGTTTTGTTGGAACGGAAAGCAATCTACCGAACCGGATCACGGGTGATCAGGGTACTGGTCACTGTTACTGTGATCCAGAAGGTTCTCTGGTACTACATCGTATTGGGCTTTGATAATCAGTATGAAATGATATTTCGTAAGTCCATGTTTTGGCGGAACGAAACGCGGCCCTCGGAACCGAACCACGGGATTCGAAAGATTACCAGAGAAGCCAACGACGGTCACAAGTCTGCTAGGGTATGTTAATTTATTGTTATGTTTTTTTCAACAACACGATTTATAACTGAGAATACATTAAAGTCCAGAATTTGCGATAAAAAATTACCATATCTGAATCCAGAATAAATCTGTGACCAGTGAAATTTTAGCGTCAAAAATCGATTGAGAAATGAAAAAAAAACATGATTTTTATTACTAAACAAACCGTGAAGCAAAAAACGCTTATAGAAATCAGTTGACTTCTATTCCACTCAACAAGCAAATCTATGAATGCAATCTTGCATTCATATTAATTCTAAATTTTGATTCACGGATGATTCTCTAGCAGAATAACAGATGATTCACATGATTCAAAATAAATGTGGATATTGCGTGGGTCGCTTTGATTGAATCATTCATTCTCTAGCTTGGTTGGTTCATGGATTCAGTGGTATAAACAATCAGCAGAGATCATATGAAGTATTTTCATGCGACTGTGATTGATCGAAAAAGAAATGTCGAAGCAAAATACGGAATCGGCTGCAATCATGCACGCGATTGAATTTTTCCATCCTTGGTAACCCGTGCTCTTCTCGGTTGAGATATCTGAGGTTCCGCTGATATTGTACAACCGATATATTTTTATAAATAAAAGAACTGTTGTCAACTGTGTGGATCTCAACAAAATTTGCAAATAGAAAAGCCGTGCTAAGCTGATTGTGCATTTTAGAATTTCATAAAAATTTAACAAGACCCACAATTGAATCTCGCCACGTCGTTGTTCAGCCCGCAGCTCTTATTTTTCTTAACTTACAAAATTCCAAGAAAACGAGCTCAAATATCTGTTGAAATTGGTCAAATGAAAGCGGCTTTTTTGAAAAGTTCGTCTAAGCCCGTTGTCAATAACTTTCATAGCAACTATACTATCTGACAACCTAAACTTAAAATGAGCACAGCCCTAATTATCGTTTTATATAATATTACTCATCTTGTAAAAAACTAACTTCCACGAAAATCGTAACCCCCTAAAACAACCAAAACTAGAGTACCCAATTGATGTTCTTTTTTGCTCCACCAAGTTGTCATTTCGGACCATAATGCACACCGTGCCGTGAAATTCCACCAATCGATAAATGATTGGGCCTCAAAAAGTGAGAGCGCTCTGCAATTAGCAACAGCAACAATTACAAACCCCTCTGCCTTACCTCCTCGGCAAAAGCACACGTACAGCAAATACAGTAGTCCACCAATCAGCGAAACAATGTTTCCAAAATCGACATGGCATGGCACGCTGTGGTGAACCAATAACTTAAACTTCGCACAAGCCGGACAGCAGTCTGCAGGGCCTCGTTTTACGACTGCAAGGAGCATAGCCCATAAAAAATACACGAAACGGAAACATAATTGATCACATGTTTACTCTGTTTTACGACGAAGCCCAGCCATCACAAGGAAAATTGCTAGAGAAACTATGAATAGCAAATCAACAACAACATCAACAATAAAAAAAAGTAGCTGTTGCATATCTCTACGATCATTTTCCATTTCAATCGAATGGACGGAGAGAATAATCCACTTCTTGTGCGAATTAATTGTCAGGATCCAGTGCACTGTGCGAGGTTCTTCTCGTTCACTAGTAGGTATACTGTATAGATATAAAATGTGTTCCAAAC
The DNA here is from genome assembly GCA_034211315.2 of Aedes japonicus. Classification (NCBI taxonomy): domain Eukaryota; kingdom Metazoa; phylum Arthropoda; class Insecta; order Diptera; family Culicidae; genus Aedes; species Aedes japonicus. The sequence goes on from JASCZW010005818.1 coordinate 116,816, forward strand.
GATCACCTGTTGTTATCTAGGTGTTGTCAGTAATTAAAATGATGCAACGTGAGTTCGTCGCTGGCTTGGAACCAACTCACTTCCACCAGCCTAGAACAAAGTCAATGGGACTCGAGCGGAAGTGTGGACCTTCCTAGGCGCTCGTCTTATAAAAGGGCTACTTGCATAATATTGCACTCGAGTCACAGCAATCGACTTTGACCCCGAGTAGTCCAGGTCCATTAAAACCTTTTATTATCAACAATTATTTTATTTACCTTCTTTCCAGTGCCCGGTAGGTACCTGGCTTGAGTGCAGTTTCGTTATCAGCATTCGTCCGCAGTCGGTTTCGAAAGCGACTGGAATACTATGGTGACGCAGGTCCTGTGCATTTCTCTAGTGGCCAATTAGCTATCCGTTGCGAAAGGTGTATGCCTTCATGACGTGAGATGCCACTCGCACTTAGGTCGTTGTCTGACATTTGCCTACGCGATCGGATGCGTCGCTATATGGTGGTGAACACATGGGCGGCGGATCAGTATCAGTTTTGACTCGTTTACTAAGTGGTGACTGGTTGAAATGACGATCGGGGAGTTGCCATTGGTTCCGCTGGAGGAAAACAGACAGAATGCAAAAATGAAAACCATGAAGGAATATAAGTTGGTATTCATCATTCGCACGCGACCTTTTTTTTCATCAGGATTAAAGGCCTGCCGCTGATATGCTTTCACATATTATGATATGGATGAGTAAGCTGCTCAGTAAAGGTGCTTTTTTGACGAATGTTTTGCAAGTGTCTATTTGATCAAGCTGAGCACAACCATTTTAAAATATGGTTGAACAATTCTTAGTAAGGGTTGCACCACGATTTGCTTGCATAAATTCCGATCATGATGAGACTGAGCATGTAAATATATATTCGGTACTTTCGATAGTTCTATCAAATCCCCACGGCTTGTGTTGCACTTTTCGCTGCAAGCTAGTGATTGAGAAACACCTAACTCTGATCCTGATGGTCACAATAATAACCAGAATTGAATTTCTTAGTAGTTTGGAGATATCTATCAATTCTATCATTTCCTTTTGCATCCCAAAAAACTGACGCTAACACCTTCTTGGCCGGCTTCTGGACACGAACTTGCTTCGGAGCCGAAGTGCCTGGTTCCCACCACTCCTTAGCCTATTGTTTTGATTCAGGATGATGGTGGTAGACCCAAATATCAACCATAGTGTTGAATCGACGCAGAAAATCCTTTTTATTCGTTCGAAATCAATGTTGCGCAGAATGTCGCATTCGAACGTGGTTCTGTTGCATTGTTAGACGAAATTATGCCATCTCTCACATTCACAGTCGATCGATGATGTTCCAAAAGCATATCCTGTATTTTCGCTTTGATTTCTGGAGTTGATGCACTTTTTGGACGTCCTGAGCGTGAATCGTCTTCAACGCTTGTACAGCCTCCAAAACCCATCGATGAATGGTTGGAAATAAAGGAGAACACTCCTTTAATACTTTCACCATCCTTGCGTAGATCTTAGTAGCTGATAAACTTTCCAAAACAAAGAATTTAATCACTGCAAGATATTCGGATTTTTCAATAGTTGAAAAATACACTGACACGTCAACTTCAAATGGCTTGTAAACAAAGAATGAATTGACAGTTCCAAATTAAATTTTAAATGAAAGATGAAATATAAAAATGGCGTAGAAATTTTGGCTCTTCTACTGCTCCATAGATGTCACTTCCAAAACTTCTTGATCAACCTAGTATATGTTCGTTATTATATGGAGATTGATTGGAATTATTTTGTGAACGGCCTACCTACAAACTAATAACACCAAAATTTCAAGAATCTGTCGGTTTGGGTAAGTGTCATTAATTATACTGATTAAAATCACCTATGTAAACCAATTGGAGCTGTTTCTTACGTGATAATATTTCCATTTCATATGCCGTGCAACTGTCTGTGCAATGCCTGTCCACCATGGAGGTGCAGCTCAAGCAGTATATGTTCTGGCATACAGCGGTTGAATGAGAAATGCTCTTCCTCGGAAGCTAAATCTAAGATGGCAGCCTCGTCAGAGAGGGAGCCTTCCGAAGCATTATAAATGTTCTAGAAACAAACAAAGAAATATTTTGGAGTGATTTAACAGCAACGACCTTTAGTGCGAAACAACGGACAAAAACTGGAACATGGAACGTATTAACCTGGGCTAGGGTTAGAGTAAATTAGCGCCCAGGCACACACAACAACAACAACAACAACAACAACAACAACAACAACTACGCTGCGTTACATCTGTACCCGATCTGTATTGAAAGAGTCTCGAATAGACCTGTGCGCCGATCTATGTTGAATCGGCGGCGGCGTGTATGGTAATTTTGAACGGCGGCGGCGGCGGCGTGGATCGGCGCGGGTATAAATTATCCCCTCAACATGTCCTTATGCTTATCCCTTTTAAATGTTCGGCTTTATCGTGCACTGTAAAGACTATAGGATAACTCCAACTCTTACAGTTTGCTAGAAGGCCCGGATATACATAGTGTTATATGACTCAAGTCGATGAATTGACGTGTGCATGTGTGTTCAAATGGCACTTAACATTATTGAAATTGTTCTGACAAGTCGACGGGGAATTCGGCTTTTTTCGGCACATTTCGTAATTGTCGTGTACGAAAATAAATTACTTCAAATCTTCACGAAGATTGCGAGTCAAGTTTTCGGTGCTGGTGGAAATCGAATCGGTGCTGGTGGAAATCGAATATTTTGAACGAATGATTCAATTAGTAATATTTTGAAGAGATTAAAGAGCTCTGATTAGACATTTTATTAATTGTGTACCCTGATTTTAATGTACCGCAGAATAGAAAACTCTCGTTACATAAAAATCAAAATTAAAATCAAAATTATATATCTTTAAATCTACAAATCTGAAAATAATCTTAAAACCTTAAAATTTAAAAATCTAAAAAAAAATTTAAGGATCTAAAAATTCAAAAATCTAAAAAATCTAAAAATCTAAATATCTAAAAATCTAAAAATCTAAAAATCTTAAAATCTAAAACTCTGAAAAACTAAAAATCTGAAAACCCAACAATCCAAAATTATTAAAATCTAAAAATTTTAAAATCTAAAAATCTTAAATCATAAATTATCAAAATCTGAAATCAAAAAATCTTAACATTTGAAAATCTTAAAATCTTAAAATCTTAGAATCCTTAAATCTAAATATTTAAAAACTTAAAGGCTTAATGTTTCAAAACCTAAAAAAATCCAAATTTCATTAAAATTCATGTATTACAGAGCTTACTTTAAGATCAAAAATTAAATCAATCATAAAAAAAGTTAAAATTAAGAGCAGTGAAGTGACCGAAATATCCATATTCTTAAAACATTACTTTAATCTTGTTTAAAAAAGAATCCACTGTGCACAGATTTACCGGTTAATTCAGTGGTTAGTCACTAGGGGTGGCTTACAGCTACAATACAGTTTTAAATTGAATCAATGTTTATCGGTTATTATCAGGTGCCAGGATTTCAAAAGTTTGGAGATGAAAATTCTCTTTAGATATTTAATATACGATACGTGATACGGATGTCTTAGCTGAAGTCTAATGACAGTTTTGTATAGTAAAATTTCAAAATAATTATTTGGTAAACATTGATTCTGAGAAACTTTACGGTTTAGTCCGAATAAAACGTGCTGAGCTCGTTTGTCTCTTTTCCTGCTATGCTATAATAACAAAAAGCAGATCAAACTTAAACCGGTGGGTTTATTCAAGGTATGACTTAAATTAAGCCATGGAAATAACTTCTCTAAAAACAAAGTTCAACACTAATCGTTGTAAATACGATATTAAATATTACGAACAGATACGTAGTTTTAGGGAATATGTGTTTTTTTTTCTAAATCAGACTTAAATAGAAAAAAATAAAACACACTGAAAATGGTGCATAAACGAGATGAGCGGTTTGTATGGCAGCTGCTGTGAAAAAAGAGAAAAAACAAGCAAACAATGCTCGCTTGCTGAGCAACGTGAGTTACTCGAGGTACCTCAAAAGCAACTTTGAAATTGCTTGTGTTAAGGCACTATCTTGCCCCTTGGTTAACCAAGTTATTTGATTCGATATTTGTCACGCACAAATAAAAACAATGTTTTCCCAACTACGGAAATTCTTAGAAAAATTCATCAATTTCATTATAAATAAAGTTTATTTGCCGAACGTTAACGGTTTATCGATTGCAGAATCGTTCTCAATATCTCGATCCCTGTCTTTCTGCATATTTAGAACAGCCTTTTGTTTTGCTAAGATTAGACATACATTGCAAAACACTTTGTCAGGAAGCAGGTGATGAGTAAAACCATTTGTGACATATTTTAGTGCACCAATTTTTTTTAACAAATCGCTGGTTCGATTACCATTGTTTGTGGTATCAATATGTACACTCGCGATGGAAATTTTCTCGACATTCAAGGCAACATTTTATAATTATTGAATTTAAACTCACTCGTGATATTGCTGAGAGTCGAAACACGAAAATGTACACTGGCAGTTGCTTGAACGAAACGACAAAGCTGATCACGCTCACCCTCTGGATAGCACATCGCATCGAGATGTCATAAATTGTTATAAAAACAGATATCTAAAGGGTTAAGAACATTACTGAAGGGATACATACACGGTGAATAATTTCATCGGCGCGCCTCAAATTGCCCGGCGGCGCGGGCAAAACAAATGCAACAAACAAAAAAATCGTCGGCGGCGGCGGCGCACAGATCTAGTCTCGAAAGGTGTTGATTTCATGAGTTTCAGGAAAGCTCATGAATTTCGATACTTTTATTGTCAGGGTTAATCTAGGCCCCCCAGGAACCTGTTACAGAGTAGCCGTCTCGGGGTCGGTATATGGTCCTCATTGGAATAGAAATAGTTTCTATGAATTGTTCCAAAGATTTTGCCAACGATTCCCGGATATTCCGGAAACTCAATTGATATTCTCAAATAGTGTCTCCGTAGCGGATAACAGCCCAGGAAACCCAGATTTCCGGGAACCAGATGAATCCAAATGGTCATTACTGATAATGTGCTTGGAACAAATGAATTCTAACGATGCCAAAAGAATTAAAATCAGTCAATAATTGTGTCAGAGTTACAATCATTTGAATTTTGTGGGAAAAAATCGAAGTTCCCCCTCCGGCCCCCTTGCTACTATGCGATATGTTTTTATGCAAAACGTTGGCTTCCAACATTTACTAAGATATCTCTGAATTTCAGTTTCTTGTTTTTTAAATAAACTATGAAACGTTTCCACTGTGCGGGCGCTGATGGGCTCCATCAAGAGGTCGAGATTTCGTTCGAACTGGAGAAATGTAACCATCTAATGCTGTAGCTTAAAAATACTTAAAAATACTGTAAAGCAATTATTAATAAACATTTTAAAGTCATTGAATCACGAATTACAGGTCATTTTTTGCGTAATAATACAAATAGATACAAAGCAAAAAATAAAAGAACTCATCATTGCATACTTGCTGCTTTCCAGCGAAGGTATACGTCTCTAAAGTTTGGCCTGTAAAACAATTGTAGTTTCTTAGATTTGCGCCTTCAAAAATTTGAAGTGGCGATGCAAATCGGCCATGATGGCAGCCAGTTCTTTTTTAACGACAATCACATTGAAGACTATAGAAAAATGTAGAGTTGTATGTGTACCTTTTTTAATTCTCTTTTCGGGACCTAAACAACTGCGCCCAGTTCTTTGGTCTATTATAGTATATCCCGTATCCTTTGTTTAGTGCATGTCTAGTTGCTTGAGTAGAAATGATGAAGTATTCAAAGTAAAAAAAACTATGACTCCGATACCATGCATCTGAACACTAGTCATAACCAATTTAAAATATAGAACATCAAAAGGAAAATGAGCATTCACACAAATGAAGACCAACCATGATTTCCTTATTCGAGGCTCATCCTCCGTATTTGGTTGTTGTTAATCTCCTGTGCCATAACATTAAATCTATTGCAACTGTGAATGTTTTAGGTATATCATGTAACATAAATTATTTTGTTCATACAATTGATTCAACTATGTTGCATACTAGTTCAATATTACACTAAGATTTACTCTTCCTATTATTAAGTTTACAAAGATAAACAATTTTCGACGAACACTAATGTTTGGCTTCTACCAATTTAAGCAATGAAATATATAGTTTCTCCTGATATATAAAATCTACTCTGCTGTAACATTTTGTTTTTGTTGCTACAGAAAAATATAAATGTAGTATGAAAATTAAGTATAGGATTTAAAAGATGTTTCGTTTGCTACTTGGGCCGCTGCCCTTCCAGTGATGTCACGGAGGTGAGACACAATTTTGGCTGGTTTTGGCGCCGTGCCTCCACGCCCGGCTGGTGTTAGATTGGTACAGTGGAACAATATTGTTCATCATGATAGCCAAACTTAGTGCCAAACACCTTACCCTTGGCTAATCAACATTTAAAAAAGGCCTTTTCATCGTCTCTACAATATACATACAGTGAGGTGGAACACCGAATCACAGAAAACGCAACGAAATTCTGCAACAAATTACAGTTTTCTCTGCAGGTTAAGGATGCTAATAAAATTTCTTAGAAACATCAGCTTCTTTTGCCAAACACGATTGGCAAGTGCTTTTTTAAGATCACAGGAAGTGCCACCCGCAGACAACTTAGTTTTTGTGAGCTTTCATGTTTTTTCTCTCCTGTTCCAGCACGGTGTGCACTGCCGATATTTGCATATCAGCCCCATTTGAATTTTCATCCCTATTAGAATTCAATTGATACCCATTCGGTATTTAAGTGAATCTCAGTCAGGTTTCTGAATCCCAGTCGAGATTCAAGTGAATCTCAAATGGTGTTAAGATGAATCTCAGTCTTGATTAAAGTAAGCCCTAGTCGAGATTGAAGTGAATCACTTTTTAGTTAATCTTGCCATAGGTGTTTATAAGATTCAGGCTTATAATCTGGGAGAAAGGATATCTTGAAGATAGATTCAATTCGTATATCTCGGAAGTTTGAAATATATTTGATTTTTTCAGGAATTGTTTTTAAATATTATATAATTTAATTGCATATTTTACAACTTTTAGCCTATGCACTTCTCGGAAAATAGTTACATGAATTGGTCGAAACTTATATAAGCTTTTAGAAACTGAACGAACTCTTGAAAAAAATTATTCTGAATTACAGTGATCATCGAAATATATATATGAAGATTCGATGAACATATAATGAACTTGACAGAAGTTGATTAGGCTCCTCAGAAATTTAATAAACTTATTGGAAGATAATCATGAAGTTTTCTCTCTCTATCTCTTGAGAATTGACTAGAAATTAGAAGAAAAACTAGTATTTTCCATTTAATTCCAACTACTTTTGCTTATCTTGACAGATACGCGTATTTCGTCTACAATGTGCAGACTTCTTCAGTGTCTCGTACTAATCACTTGACTATTCCACTTGACCATTCCAAGTATTCCACTAAACAGCTCAAACCCTCTACGATTCATTTTGAGAATTGCCGAAAAAATCTCAATGTTTCTGGAAACTTGGATCCAAAAAGTTTGCTGATCATCCATCGTGTAGAAACAACTTTTTGGAAATTACCAGTGCTGTGAGAAGCAAAATTAGCCAGAATATGACATATATTTTAATAATTTACGAGAAATTGAAAAAAAAAATGAAATTAGGTCGATTTGCAAAACTTTTAATAAGTTGGTGGAATTTACGTGAAATAAATAGCATTTCCAAGATGTTGCTAAACTTTAGAAGAACATTTTAGAATTTCGTAGATGGTGATACGCCGGAAATTCCAAGAAATTGATTAAACATTTAAAAAGTAGTTGATATTTTGATTCTCGTTTTGATTTGGCACGAAAAATTATCGAGCTGTAAGAAGTTTAAGTTCTTCTTAAAACTTAAGTACTCTGAGTATCCGGGATGCTTCCTTAACTAAATGAAAGTTTCTCGAGCTTCTGGGAAAATCGAGCCTCTGGGAAATTCCTAAAAAGCTCCTTAAAGTAAGGGAAAAATTCTTGGAATGTTTTCTAAGCTTTCCCCAAACAAATTGTAAAAGTTTCTTGAATTTTTGGGACGTTCTCTAAAATTCTAGGAAATTCCTCGATCTTTGGGGAAGTTCTCTGAAATTCTTGAAAGATTTCAAGACTTCTGAAAAACTTCCTGAATTTCTGGGAAGTTTTTTGAGATTTTGGGAAATTTACTAAACTTCTGGGATGTTCCTCGAAAGTTTTCTGATCTTCGTGGACGTTTCTTGAAACTAGGAATGAGAAGAAAAATTAGTATTTTCTATTTAATTCCAACTACCCTTATAAGCATTCTTGACAGACACGCATATTTCGTCTACAATATGCAGACACTGAGTTAGTCGAGTTATTAGTACATAACACTGAAGAAGTCTGCACATTGTAGACGAAATACGCGTATCTGTCAAGATAAGCAATGAAGGTAATTGGAATTAAGGAGTGTATCGAAAATAAGCTATCCACAAACTTTCTTTCAAATTATGTTGAAAACCGATATTTTATTCATACAAAAAATTACCAGTCTTCTTGAAGACCCTCTTCACGATTGCCCAGTAACGTTCGATGGGTCGAAGCTGAGGGCAATTTGGTGGATTGATATTTTTTCCAACGAAATCTATACCCTTTTCCGCAAGCCAATTGAGAGTGGTTTTGGCATAGTGAGCCGACGCTAAATCCGGCCAAAATTCTTCTTATATAAAGGCAACAATCTCTTCTGGAGACACTCAGATCGATAGATTTCTGCATTTATAGTTCCGGTAGTGTAAAAAATGGTTGAATTCAAACCACAGGAACATATTGCTAGCCATACCAGTACCTTTCGACCGAATTTCTCCGCTTGAATCGACCTGTCCGAATCGCTCACATCCTCCTCAACGATGGCAGTTAAGTATTGTAAAGTCTCATCGTCCATCAAAACGCATGCATCCGGACGCTGCAAAAGACGCGAATACAATTTCCGGGCCCTTGTTGCTGCTCGCTTCTTCTGTTCTGCACTTTGTTTCGAGATTTTCTGCTTCTTGTAGGTCTTCAGGTGGTTTTGCCTCTTGATACGCTGGATCATTCCGATACTCGTTCCTGCTTTTTTGGCCAAATCATGTATTGACATTGATTTGTTCTTCATGATTAGAGATACCACTTTCTGCTCCAATTTCGGGTTGGAAGAACCGGGATTTCTGCCTCTTCCAGGTAGCTCATCCAAAGAATAGTGTTCCCCAAACGTATTAATGATAGTTTTAACACTCGGATGATGAATTCCAAACCGCTTCGCCAATTTTCGCATAGTAATACCCTTCTCACTTAGCCATGTGTCCAGAACCTTAATTTTCACTTCCTTTTCAATACGCGACATTTTGAAAACGCAGAATTTGAACCGCACAAACAAGTAAACAAATGAAAGCTGACAGTCAAACGCACAGCATGCAGAGTTCAGAGCATAAAAAACCATCACAAATACATGCGTACAACGCAAATGTATGTGGATAGCTTATATTCGATACACTCCTTAATTACCTCAAGTTGCTCGCAGTGCAAGCGAATTGCCTTTTTGTTTTGTTCCTAAATAACGAATGGTTTTTTTTTAAAGCCACTCTATTTTACGGAAAACGCTGACTAGTTTTAAATGAGAAGACTCCCGGAATTCTGACTGTTGTGGGTTTTAGAAGCTAATTTGGGTGAAAATTCCGATTGGTGTCAAATTTCCGATTGCTTGAAAATGAGCAGTAATGAAGTTTTCAAAGTAAGCAATGGGTTAATTGATGAATTAGCACTCGCAAGTACCTAATACACATACATTTTGGAGAAGCCTGCTGTATAGAAACTTGCGGCAGGTTTACTGGGGATCAGGATATTTGGGCTCATCTCCTAAGAAAGGGGATACATTTTACAGTGGCAGTTTTGATAAGCTTTCTGGAAGACACCAATGATATCTTGAAAATAGATCCAATTCGTTTTTTACGGAAGTTCGAAAAATGTTTGATTTTTTTTCAGGAATCGTTTATAGATGCTATATTATTTAATTGCATATTCTACAGCTTTTAGCCTTTGCACTTCTCGGCAAATACATGAATTGGTCTGAACTCATCTTATCTTCTTTCGTAGCGCTTCAAACTTATTGCTTGCTCTCAATTTAGTGTGACTTATATAAGCTTCTAAAAACTGAACGAACTCTTGAAGAAATATGTTCTGAGTTACAGTGAACATCGGAATATCTATAAAGACTGAATGCACATATAATTAACTTGACAGAAGTTGATTAAGATCCTCAGAAATTGAATAAACTTTGAAGTTTCAAGATTATCATGGAGATTGCGCTCCTCCCTTCTCTCTCTCTCTCTCTCTCTCTCTCTCTCTCTCTCTCTCTGTCTTTCTCTTTCTCTCTTGAGAGTTGTCGAAAAATTCGCAATGTTTCTGGAAACTTGGTTTCAAAACGTTTGCTGATCAACTGCTGAAACAACTTTTTGGAAATTACCGGCGCTTTGGGAAACAAATTTAGCCAGAATATCACATACATTTTAATAATTTACGAGAATTTGAAAAAGATTGTAAATTTGTTCGATCTGCAAAACTTTTTAAAAGTTGGTGGAATTTCCGTGAAATAAATAGCATTACCAAGATGTTGGTAAACTTTAGAAAAACTTTTTTGAAATCCCTAGATTGCGATACAGCCAAAATTCCATAAAATTGATTAAACATTAAAAAGTAGTTTATTTTTTTCTTCTCGTTTTGATTAGGTACGAAAATTGGTTGAGCTGTTACAAGTTTTAAGCTCTTCTTAAAACTTAAGTACTCTGGGCATCTGGTATGTTCCATAAATTATTGAGAAGTTTTTCGGGCGGTTGGGAAGACCCCTGAACTTCTAGGAAGTTATGGAAAAATTCTTGGAATGTTTCCAAAACTTTTAAGAATGTTCAAAAAGTCCTTAGAAGTTTTCTGAAATTCTGGAAAGTTCCCCGATCTTTGGGGAATAACTCCGAAATTCTTGGATGATTCCTGAAGACTTCGAAAAACTTCTTGATTTTCTGGGAAGTTGTTTGAGCTTTTGGGATGTTCCCTAAGCTTATGTGAAGTTCTCTGTATTTCTGAGAAGTTCCCTGAACGTCTGAGATGTTTCTGATCTTTGAGGAAGTTTCTTGATCTCTTTGGACGTTTCTTGAAGTTGTGGAAAGTTTTCTGAATTTCTGGGAAGTGCTCTGAACTTCAAGGAAATCCTTTGATTTCGTACAAGCTTTCTTAACTTCTGAGAAATTCCCTATGCTTCTTGGAAGTTTCATGAACTTCGGAGAGATTCTCTAGAAAGATCCACAAGCTTTTGAAATGCTTCATGAATTTCTGGAAAATTTTCTTGACTTGTTGGATGTTCTCTAATTTTTTGGAAAGTTCCCTGAATTCATGCAAGTTTCCTGAGCATCTTGGGTAGTTCTTTAAACTTTCGAGAAATACCCAAAGAAATCTGATATGTTGTGTGAATTTCTGGGAAGCTCTCTAAATTTTTGGAGAGTTGCATGTACGTTTGGGAAGAACTCTTAACTTTTGGGAATTTTCCAGAACTCATGAATTTATGAAAAATTTGATGAATTTCTGGGAAATACCCTGAGTTTCAGCGAAATTGCTGAACTGCTGGAAAAAACCCCAAAACCTCTAAAAAGTTCTTTGGATTTCTGGAGAATTGCAAATTTTCTGGGAACTGCGAGCCGTAAGTCTTCAGAATGGCTTTGAAAAATTTAATAATGATCAGTAGGCTGGTTGACTCCTGAACAACATCTGGCAGTAATGCATATTTGGTCAAACTAATTCATAGGAAAAGTTTGTGAAAAATCTACGATCTCTGAAAAAAAATCCGGTCTCTGATGTTGAATATTTGACAGAATGACAAGTGTTGGCGGGTTTAACAACAAGAAATATAACACCGGTGCGGTGAATGCAAAGTTGGTATGTTTTAGTAGGTTCTATTTAAATTTTGCAGATGCAAATCAAGTATAAAGTTGTTTTAAAAATAGACCACCGCTGAAGATGCCCTTAGCAAAGTAAAAACTATCGACGGAGTAACAAAAATCAATGGAAATCAACAACATTATGTCCATGATAACGACGCGGCGTAATGATTATTTTCAAGTTTTGATAGAGAAAGTTACATACTCTAATTGTTATGTTTTGAATTCTCCGTGCGTGGAGTAAGTATTATGATGTAGAAGGAGATGTTCGCTCATCACTATGAGGCACCAAGAGTGGACAGTAATGTTTGCTAGAATGAAGGATATGAAGAGAGAAAGTGTTCAAAGTTCCGTCAGTGTATGGTAGGTTGGATGTAGAATAATGAAAATTGAGCGAAAGGGCATGGGAAAAGTAGTACTCGAATCTAGAACGTTGCCTTTGCCTAACATCCTACTGCGGGGTAGGTCGAGGCACGGACGAATCCGCCACCCCAAAAGGCAAAAGTAACGTGTTGGTACGCGCTCATGTACTACTGTTAGCTGTGTGATAGTTTCTAGCGGTCGTCTATATGCACTCTGTTTTTGATGCGCACATGGGAGAGGAAACCTCTCCTTTTTGGACTTGTTTTTATTCGAACGTCTGAGATCACTTAAGTTTTTTTTAATGTTTTTTCTCTTCACATCTTTCATTCTAGCAAACATTACTGTCCAGTCTTGGTGGTTTATGGAATTTTTCATGTCAGCACTACTCAAAAAAAATACAAGACTTACAAAAAAATAATGTACAAGGATGCACAATTTGACAATTTTTACAATTTTTTTTTAGGAAAGCTCAGACAACTTTCTAAAAGTCACCCATAAGTTTTTTGTAAATTTTGTTTTTTTTTTTGAGTTATGAGCTATGAAGCATGATAAATTTGTTGTTAGAAAAACTTTTTTTCCTTAAAAGTGGCCATGTTGCTATGTATGGCGCACTTTTAGACAATTATATTGCCCATATTAAAAAAAAAATTCGTCCAATTTCAAGATAGCCATTTTTATTACAATATTTTTCATAAAAGTTAGGACAATTTTCTAAAAGTAACCTTTACATCACTTTATTGTAAGTCTTTTCCTTTTTGAGATATGTTGATTTAAAAAAAATCGAACGAAACACTTAAGCCCTTCTCAACGTCTTTATCTTTAGCCCTTTCCCTTTATCTTAGTCTAGATAAATTTTGAAAAAACAAAGTATGCAAAGTTGCTTGAAAAACATAGTCTACACACACACAAAGTTTCATTGGATTCTGAGAAGGTGCTGCCAAACACAGGATGTGTTGGCGTGAAATTCGTCACTTAATGAGGTGTTTTGTAGAGTGCCATTGTTAGAATTAGAAGTTTACGAAAAAAGAGTTTGCTTCGAGCATCGACTGTGAACGGTTGTGTTGATGCTTTATTGCGCACTATTTGGCTATCGGGCGTGGCGCATTTATCTATTTTCCGGTAGCACGAGTTTTTTTTAACGATTGTGAATCATAATGATCACATCACTAATCAAGGTGAATCCTGATCCACCAAGCCTCACCCTACTAATATAAAAAAAACTAATTCGAAAGACCTGTGTGGGGATGCAGGGGTTAACACGGTCTTTGAACGGGGCGACCCCAGCGTAGTAATTAACATCCATACCTCTCACGCCAAAGTCACGAGTTTGAATATCACCCCCGGACAAGTTGCGGAAATACCCAAAAGGTATTTGAATGACTAAGACGTGAAATGAACCAGCCCAGGGCTGAAAATTTTGATAATAAAGGAAAAAAACGGTCTTTAAACATTAAAGGCCACACTAACATTCCTTTCCTATTTCCACCTGATTGCAAGAACGTGGCCGGTGCCTTTATTTATTATTAAGAAATAGAATCACAGAAACATGTACAGTGAGAATGATCGGTTACTTCCTGCTCCATTCAGTTGGGTCATTGTACAATTTTAAAAAGAAGTTGATATTTTTAGTTTTGTAAGGTTCGGTACGAACAATTATCGAGTAGCAAGAAGTTTAAGTTCTTCTTAAAACTTAAGTACTCTGAGCTTCTGGAATGTTTCCTGAAGTATTGGAAAGTTTTTTTTAGCTTTGGGGAAGATCCCTTAACTTCTAGGAAGCTTCCTCAACTTATGGAAAATCCTTTGAATATTTCCTAGTTTCTTGAATTTCTGGGATGTTTTCTGAATTCTGAATTTCTGGTGTCTTCCAAATATATACTTCAAGCCCAAGTCGAAATAAGTATATGATGATTAGGGTAGTGTTTGCTTGAAATATTAAACTTTTGCCAGGATTTTAAGCTAACTGAAAAACAGGGTGGAACAGCAAAATAACTAGAGCTATGTGTGATCCGATAGAACGCCATAATTTATTTTGTTCAATTATTGATTTTAATGTCATTTTCAAGCTAAATTACTTGATCTGAAATTGTTCAATCGAAATACAATACAATATGATTTGTTTAAATTTTGGCTCCTCCGCCCTATTTAAAATGCTTGCCTTGAATTTATAATCGGATAAGGTCAAATGTTTGCATTTTTTGTTTCTAGTTTCGATCTTAAACTTCTAAATGCTCTGAACTCATGATGACCACTGATGCAGCTACAGGCCATCCCTTATTTTGAAAAACATGGCCAAGTCAAGAATTCCACCTCTTGAAATGGTCGTCTTGACTAGAAAACAAACATACTTAAATTTGAAGACCGTACGTTGACGGTAAGTGCTCCCCCAACGGAGCTGAAGAAATGGTAGTACGGGTGACTACCCACGCTGTGGCAAGCACGCTACTGTAGTGTATGGTCTTGCAGGTCGACCAAGATCAGTGGCGTCAGGTTGATAACATTTTATGTTTGTTTGTTTTTTATTATCAATGTTGTTTGGGACACTTTATCATAAGTACACCAGTTTTTAGGTACAACACAATAAGGTCATGATATCTATAAAACGATTCAAAAAGTAAGTGTAAGGAAGCCAATTAAGTGTTTTTATTCAACAAAGTTTGCCAAAAAAGTTGAAGTTGATCACTCAGAGAAGTGGAAAGCTACACTCGCCCGTTACAGGATGACGAATTTCACATGAAAGCTTACAAGTAGAACCAATGAACCACGGTGGATGCTTCCTTAATTTCTCGGCTATGAAGTATGAAAATCTAAAGCACCCTGCGCAAAGCTACTCAAGAAGTCCCGGTAGCAATATGTCTTTAAATCTGTTTTCTGTAATTGTTCATAAATCCAATTGAAAAATTCTATCAAAATATAATTATCAGTATCGCAAATCATATTCAAAGCACAAGTCACCAAATGCCACTCGACCTGCGGGGTAGACGCACCGGGCACACCCCTGGCCTGGCACTGACCGGTTCCACCACCAAATTGGTACAATCAAATCGAAATCAAGTCAGCGCCAGCTTAAATCCAAGCTGCCCATTAAGTCAAAACTTTTCCAGCCTAATCATAATTATTATCGATTTTAACCCAGCAGCTCCCTCCCGCTCGACTCTCGTTTCCATCCACCCCTTCTCCGGGGCGCGTCCAAACATTTAACGTCCACGCTTGTGGCGTCGCGCCGCCCGGCAAGTCATGGCCCCGAGCTCGATTAATTGAACCGAACGCAACCATTGCGCATGCCTCATTACATTCCGTTCAACAGTGGATATCGAGTGGCTTCATACGGTTAGCTAGAGCAGAAGACGAGACTCCTTCTGGAGCGACTGACTGATGGCTGGTCTAACGTGCGGAATAACGCACGAGTGGAGTAATAAATTGTGATAAAATTGTACCCCGCACTAATTCGTAATTGTTCCAATTGAGAGCAGCAGGAGCACCCAAATTGTTTCTACGAACGATTGAAATAATTTCTGGCCCGCAGGCGAATGACGTACTCACGGAGAGCTAGAGTGCGATTTACTACTCTATATGATACTGTTAAATCTGTAACGCTGGCAGGGCGGAACAAACAGAGTTGACCGTACTCGAGGCCATCAACGGATCCCGAACGGTTGTTGAGTGCCGTTAGGGATCGTCAACAGGATGTTTACAGCCGAAGGACTCATAAATACAAAACACACTTTTTACGTAATAGCCACAATCTTTACAAGGACACGGCTCAATCGACTTTGGGAGGAAATCAGGTAGAACGAAATGGAAAGAACCGCGACGGGATTTGTTTGCTTTCGATCGGTTCGGTTTTGTGACTTCAACGCAGTTATTCGACTGAGACGAACCCACATTCTTCGTTATATTGTGGGATTTGTTTGAACAGAGTTTATGGTTTCGGTGCTGTCAAATCCAATCGGCACGATGCTCTTCGTCATTTCGCTTTCAACTTTACTTTCGGCGTAGGATGTTTGAATTTTAGCATGCAGTTTTGCTGCCGGTTTGGTTGGATGCATGGACAGAGAATTAACATAACGGGATATCATCCTTCCTTGGATGGCAACGGGTCTTTTTGGAAATCAGGAGGTATTTAGCTGAATCTAAGCAGGCGATTTGAGAAGATGGTGACGGTGGTGGTGTGAAGTTGATAAACGAGTTTCGTTCCGTGTAGCTTGACTAGAAAGTACGTGGTTCTAATAGTATTCCCAGCGATACCGGCGCCGCCCAATTGACGGGGAAAAAATTGCGGATTTTATCCCGAAAGTGGCAATCATTTCCCTAATGGAAGAAAATAACGACGAACGCGTGCCAGAAAATAACACATAAAAGGCGAAATTTAAAACTTAATTTTCACCTATAAGTTTGCAGTCTTATTGGACGCCAGCAGACGTGGCAAAATTGCCACTGATCAACTTACAAACAACTTCCCAAAGACAGACGAGTGAGGAACGAAGAAAAAAAAACAAGAGTGTTAAAATTACCCCCAGCCCCAGTATCAATCAATGCGCGCTGGCAGAAGTTAGAAGCGTGGCCCGCTGGCTAGTCCATTCCTACGTGTATCAATCAGTCAGGGCTCGGAGGAATCATCGAATCACAGACGGCCGATGAGCGGTCATTCCGAAGTTCAATTATTGATGTGTGTTGGAAAGTGCTACCGTAAAGTCAGGATTTTTTTTTCCTCCGCCTAGAAAACACCCACCACCATCTCTTTGAGAGATCTTCGAAAAATCTTCGCATTCACCTGCGTGTGGGAGGTCAGGGGAAAGAATTTAATTTCTGTATTTATTCACCGGTACAGTTTTTCGATTCGCTGTGAATTGTCGAAGTGAGGTTGGTTTTTTTTTCATCCTAACTGCTCTCGGCACATTCTCCGGGTGTGTGTAGGATCTGAAGAGATGAATTACTCGAGGAAAGCAAGGTACAAACGGTTACCGGGCAGCAGAAGAAAGGCACTCTTTACCGCCTCGAAAACGGCTAATTATCGTCGGAGAAAACAACGACCGTGTAAAGTTTTGGCTTCCGGTTGGCCAGCATCTGCTCTGGTGGTGTTTCGGGTCCGGGATTTGCGTTCGGTTCGAGCACACTTTCGACCGCGGTTTGTGGCTGACGGCGCAAGTTTCGGCTGAGGTTTCATTTTATTGGCTACCATGTGGTAAGTGAGCTCACGTGCCGCAACCGTGGACAACGGACTTCATCAGCAGTTGATTATTTAGGAAATTTTCAGCTGCAAGTATGGGGTTCTGTAAGTTGTTACTCTTTCGAACTGGTCTGGAATTCTGGAGACTGGTTCTGATTGAAAGTCATACATTTATTGCTTTTGTAAAACTGGTTACCCAATTGTCCAACAATGTATGTGAAATGGTAGTACATGAGCAAGATGAAAACAAAAATGATTCATTGGGTTTCAATCAGAAAAGTAAAGTTAAAATTATCCAGCGTGTGATGTTTCAGCTTTTAAGCTCCATATTGTGGAATCGAATCTCATTTACTCCCTAAGTTTCCCAATCACAATCGTTCTACTGATACGCTCAAAAAAGTTTTTTTTAAAATAGTGTTTTTAAAAAAAGTGATTCAAGTGAAAGTGACTCATTTACTCGTCAATTTACTTCTACTTGGAATGTGCACGTACCTGAGAAGTTGCACCAATGCCTGTCAAAATTTTGAACATTGTCATTTGTGAATGGTCTCTGGAATATTGCTTCTACGAGGTATACGAACTATCATTACTGATGGTCACACTTGGTTTCGGATCATCAAGCCATTGTTTTGTATCTGTCTCCTTCTTATTTAGCATTTATTGCTTTCACAATTTGCTTATTGCTTGTTCTCAACGTAGTGTTCTAAATGCATTTCCACAGTTATGATTTGAGAGCCTTCGATGCCAGGAACAATTTTGCATTAGTATGATTGTGTGGCAAGTACAATCATACCCTTCGAGAACTTTTCCTTAACGAAAAATTCCTAGATCAGACCGGAAATCGAACCCAGCCACCTCCTGTTCTTTTGTAGCTGCGCCTTTGCATATTACATAAAATATGCTGAACGTCAGGAAAGTTAAGGATAGAATTCAGCCAAGGCGTGAATATTGCTATATCATATGAGAGCAGACATGCAATAAAAGACAAACAAAAGCATAGACGTAGCCAGGATTTCATATAGAGGGAGGCAAGCCATTTTTTTCAGAGAGAGAGAGAGAGAGAGAGAGAAATACGCCGTTTAAATTGAATACTTCTAGACTTGTTCTGGAATGAAAAAAAACTATTTCAAAAACGTTCGTTTTGTTCAAAAAATAAGCTTTAAAAAAACTAAAAATTTCTGTTATGGTGGTTTATAGCTTATGGTTTGTGTCTCCTTAACTTACCTATAGTACTTTGTGAAAATTTCTATCATTGTACCTACTACTAAATAGTATATCATTGAATTGCATTGAAATTGTTGTTCAAATTCGAGAAAAACCAACATTTTGCATAATTTGCTTTTCGCGGATATTGCATTAAAAATTTTCAAAAACAACTTTCGAATGCCATTTATGGTGCTACTAAAAAAACAATTAATCAAAAGAACTGCTTTGAACTGCAAATAATTTACAAAAACCCTAGCACAATTTACAAAATATGCACTTTATTCACCAGGAAGACCAGAAATTTCGAAATCAAATTTAAAATGAGAAGTAATGAACAACGACATTGATAGTAAATTTAAAGTTGACATATAAAGAGTTTGGTTCGAGCATCGGCCGTGAGAAGTTATGTCGATGCTTTATTGTTTCGGTTATCTATAATTCAGCGATACGAGTGATCGAGTTGATAAAATTTATCTTGTTTTTGTGAGTATGTGATTGGCTCCAACGGCATCCGTTATTGGTTGAACTCGGTAAAAATTGGATTTCCAGCATGATAAAAATCACCTTGTTTTTTCAATGAAAAACCACCATAATTTTTTGTAAGTGGCTCCAATAGCATCCTTGCTGTTGGTATAAATTGGTTTAAATAAGAAACCAGTACTAACATTCAAATACTTTACTGAACGAAGCGTAAATTCAGCTCATCGTTTACCAAAACGAACCCTGCTGCCATTCAATCTTATTATCCAACATCTAAGTGATTTATCATGGAGGTGCAGAGGTGTTTTTGGCTTCCAATAAAGCGTTAATGCATTCCTACCCTTTCCTTATTTGACCTGCATTTGGGCGAGGCTGGTGACGGTATTGCTTTAGTTTGAGATTACCAGTATTTAAAGATTGAGGATGTATGCTAGTCTCAAGCATCATCTATTGGTGCTCTGTGTAATAACAGCTGATCTGGCAGTAGCGGAGTAACAACCTCGGGCGGTCAATCAAGCTCTTTAGCTTATGCTCACAGAAATGGATAAAACCTTTGAGTAGTATTTTCGTTGATACACTTTCATACTATCAACTATGTTTCTTAATCTAGTATTATATGGCTTCTAAAAGCTATTGCATTGGCTTACGTATTCATTTTTTTTTAATTCCAAGAACTAAACATTTATTTGGGCACAGCTTCTTCGGGTTTAAGCTAGCGAGGAAAAAAGCAATCAATGTTTATCTAGATTTACATTACAGAATAAGAGATATTTTTTTAAATACGTTATGTCAGATAGGTTGGGCTATTGGTTAAAGGGAAAAGTTTTTAATAAATTGTTAGTCTTTACAATTTAACAAAAAATCTCATGGATGTCCACTTATTGCGCTTACTTGTTACAACTTGTCAAAAAATCGGGGCAACTGCGCGTTATTTGGCTCTTTCATTGAGGCCAAGGGGCAATCTAACAAAAATTTCAAAAAAAGTAATAGAAACATTTAAACAACCTTTTTTTTAAATTAAATCCAAACTTAGGGGGGAAGGCAACGGCCCCCTCTGCTCCCCCTTGGCTACGCCTATGAACAAAAGTGATTAAAAGAAGAACTAACTTATGAAACAATGGAGGAACTGACTCGTGCTAATCAAATTTTATTTATGAGAAATCTCTTGCAATGGCTACGGATCACAGCCCACATGTACCGAGGCTTCGAAGCCCATATTCTCACGCACGACAGTGAGATGATCCAAATTTTAAAGCAATCTTTTGATGAGGACTTCAACGGTAAAATATATTAAACGATTAGATTCCAGATTTCCCATCTCTACATTCAATATCAAATTGCATGATTGTCTTGAGATTTTGATTCATGTTTCGTCAAGGATTGTAGTTTGATGAGAAAACGTTAAGCGTTGAATCTTCGAACCTATAAGAAGTAGCCCTTTCGATCCGAAACAAAAAGCATCGATCAGGCTCAGAGTGCTTATATAACAGGATGCTTGCAGGTAATTCGAACTGTATGATGACATTTTGGTTGTGTGCATGATTCGAAACCACAAGGACCTTGTTTGGTCTACTGGAAGAGATGAACAGTTTGAACATCCTCCAAATGTTTCTAAGCTGTGGCCGATTGAGAATTCGCGGACACACTTTAAGATTGCAAAAACATGAACGTTGATTCCTTGTTCTCCATCTGTTGCGATTTATTCAAATTAGATTATTTGGTTTTCATAGGAGAGTTTTTCATTTCTGCATAGGGTCCGTTTTATGCTAGAATTTGGCTGTGAAATGCATGGGAATGCAACCAGTGATCGAAACCGTCAGCTTAACTTCAACTTCAACTTCAACTGTATCTTCATCTTCAACTTCAACTTCAACATCAACTTCAACTTCAACTTTAACTTTAATTTTAACTTCAACTTCAACTTCAACTTCACCTTCAACTTTAACTTCAACTTCACCTTCAACTTCAACATCAACTTCAACTACAACTTCACCTTTAACTTCACCTTCAACTTCAACTACAACTTCACCTTCAACTTCAACATCAACTTCAACTTCAACTTCAACTTTAACTTTAACTTTAACTTCAACTTCAAATTAAATTGGAATTTCAACTTCACCTTCAACTTCACCTGCAACTTCAACTTCAACTTCACCTTCAACTTCAACTTCAACTTCAACTTTATCTTTAACTTTAATTTTAACTTCAACTTCAACTTCAACTTCACCTTCAACTTCAACTACAACTTCACCTTCAACTTCAACTTCAACTTCAACTAAAACTTCAACTTCAACTTAAACTTCAACTTCAACTTCAATTTGAATTTCAACTTCACCTTCAACTTCACCTCCAACTTCAACTTCAACTTCACCTTCAACTTCAACTTCAACTTCAACTTTAACTTTAACTTTAATTTTAACTTCAACTTCAACTTCAACTTCACCTTCAACTTCAACTACAACTTCACCTTCAACCTCAACCTTCAACTTCAACTACAACTTCACCTTCAACTTCACCTTCAACTTCAACTTCAACTTCAAGTTCAACCTTAACTTTAACTTTAATTTGAACTTCAACTTCAACTTCAAGTTCAACCTTAACTTTAACTTTAATTTGAACTTCAACTTCAAATTAAATTCAACATCAACTCCAATGTTAATGTCAACTTCAACTTCAACTTTAACTTAAACTTAAACTTCAATTTCAACTTCAATTTCAACTTGAACTTCAACTTCAACTTTAACTTTAACTTCAACTTCTACTTCAAATGACATTTGAATTTCAACTTCACCTTCAACTTTACCTTCAACTTCACCTCCAGCTTCAACTTCAACTTCACCTTCAACTTCAACTTCATCTTTAACTTCAACTTCAACTTAAACTTTAACTTTAATTTTAACTTAAACGTCAACTTCACCTTCACCTTCAACTTCAACTTCAACTTCAATTTCACCTTCAACTTCAGCTGCACCTTCAACTTCAACTTCAACTTCAACTTCAACTTCAACTTCAACTTCAACTTCAACTTCAACTTCAACTTCAACTTAAAGTTCAACTCAACTTCAACTTCAATTTTAACTTCATCTTCAACTTCACTTTCAGCTTAAACTTCAACTTCAACTTCATTTTCAACTTCAACTTCAACTTCAACTTCAACTTCAACTTCAACTTCAACTTCAACTTCAACTTTATTTGAACCTAATCTTTAACCTGAACTTTAACTTTAGCCTTCACTTTAATATTAACTTTAGCCTTTACTCTAATATTAATTTTAACCTTAACTTCAATTTTAACTTCAACTTTATCTTTTACTTTAACTTTAACTTCAACTTTAACTTTAACTTTAATTCTAACTTGAACTTTAACTTTAACTTAAATTTTAACTTTAACCTCAAATTTAACTTTAACTGTGACTTTAACTTTGACTTTAACTTTAACTTCAAATTCAACTTCAACTGCAACTTCAACTTTAACTTCTACTTCAAATTTAACTTCAACTTCAACTTCAACTTCAACTTCAACTTCAATATTAACTTTATCTCTAACTTATTTAAAAAAAAAAGACCATGCAATATCGTAGTTGCTACTCCTTTATTGATCAGAACTAGTGTAATTGCACAGAGAACCACATAGATGGAGCTTGGGAGTAGCTTTACCATCTTCAATGTACAAGTTCACTAATTCTATTTATAGATCAGTACCGGCGCCGGCCACGTCCTCGCGGTCTTTGGGGAGGAGGGAAGAAGGATGATTAGTTTGACAATCGTTGTTATTAGAGACCGTGAGCACCACTGCATCTCTACAATTGCCAAGGGAAGGATAGTTGTGTTAGTGAGGCAGGTTTTATTTTTAGATCATGGATGCACTGTGGTAAGTGAAGCGATCAATGAAAGAGAGCGCAGTAGACTGCTTTTTATTTTAAATCTAGTGGTGATGGAAAGAGGCAAGTGACAAATGGCAAGGAAGGGGACGGGCCTGGGATTGAACTCCCGACCATCTGCTCAGTAAGCAGAACGGGTAACCACTGAGCTACCCAGCCACGTTACAATATTAACTTAATCTATAACTTTAACATTATTTCTAACTTCAACTTTGACTTTAATTTTAACTTTAACTTTAACTTTAACTTTAACTTTAACTTCAACTTTAACCTTAACTTTAACTTTAACTTGAAATTTAACTTTAACTTTAGCTTTCACTTTGATTAAAACTTTAGTTTTTACTCTAACATTAACTTTAATTTTAACTTTAACTTTACTTCAACTTTAACTTTAACTTTGACTTTAACTTTAACTTTAACTTCTATTACTACTTCAACCTCATTTTTAACTTTAACTTTAACTTTAACTATAAATTTAACTTTAACTTTAACTTTAACTTTAACTTTCACTTCACACGCGACTGGGTACCTCAGTGGTAACCCGATTTGTTTACTGAGCAGATGTTCGGGAGTTTAATCCTAGGCCCGTTCTCTTCCTTGCCATTTATCACTTATCTCTTTCTATCACCACTAGGTTAAAATAATAGGTAGTCTACTGCGCTGTTTTTCATTAATCGCATCACTTACCACAAATCATTCATGATCTAAAAATAACCTGCCTCACTATCCTTCTCTTGGCAATGGAAGACGCAGTGGTGATCACGATCGCTAATAACAACGATTGTCAAACTAATAATCCTTCTCTCCTCCCAAAAGATCGTAAGGACGTGGCCGGCACATGTACTGATCAATAAATAGAATGAATTAGTGAACTTGTACATTGAAGATTTAAGCTATTCCCAGGTTCCATCTAAGTGGTTCAGTAACGAAATAGCAACTACCAAACGCACGGTCCTTAAATAAATAAACTTTAAATTTTTCTTCAATTGAACATCCTGATGTAAAAGGAGTCTCCGCCCACTTGTGAATGCTGTGGAATGGTATTAGATGTTAGGCACAGAATACTAGAGTGCAGAAAATAAGACAAAGAAAAACAAAAGAATTACATCAGCAGGATAAGTTTACAAGAGGCCCTGAATAAGGCAGAAGAAAGAATCACAAAATAATCGATGTTTACCGATCAAGCTTATACAAATATTTAAAGCTATAAGTGATACGAATCAAGAGAAGAAAATAAATGAAGGAAACTGAAGAGTGACAAAGATTATGAACGAAAACAACCAATGGCTAAAAATATAAGTGACGCTGGAAACGTGAAAATAAGTAAGAAGATAAACAAAATCAGGCAAATGGGTGAAACAGTCGGTACATACTAAAAATAAACCAAACAGCTCTTCCATATTAGGCAGTATTGGGAGAGGGGAAAATCGCTAGAACCAGATCAAAGCAATAGGTAGTACATGTAAGAGCACGATCGGTTGCATAACCTTTTACCAGTTAATGGGGTATCCTCCCCCTTGCCTTCCCTGCATTGGGTGGCTTGGTAAAGGGTTATGTGCCTGAACGGAACTACCTTTCAATGGCCCTCCGCTCGTTTTCAAACTTGTATCTTTCAAATGCAAAGCCAGCCGTTGCCCTATACGGAACTATCTATACACTTTCTCTTCATTTCTCTTCGTTCTAGCAATAAATTACTGTTGACTCCTAGAGCCTCGCATGGAGATGAGAAATTATCTGCTTCTGAAAAATTTCATCTAAATCAGGATGTTTCAAATTCAGCAGAAGCGCAAACAGAAGAACAAAAGCGAATCATACATAAAAACAGTAACTTGCGAGAACAATTGTAAGAAATGTTGTTGGAGAGGAAAAATAAAGTACTAGCAAAAAAACTCAACAAGAAAATGAGAAAAAAAAGCATAAGGAGATATAACGGACGAATTCATGGAATTAAAATGTTAGTGGAAAAAGAAAAGAGAAAAATGGAAATTAAAAAGCGAAACGAGTATACAAGCGAAAAGAGTAAACAGGGCAGCCAAAAAGAAACTGTAGAGCAAAAAAAAACAGAAGCAGGCAAGTGAGACTAGAGAAGAAATGAATCTTTGAAACAGGTGACGAGAAGAAACGAAAGAGAAAACATGGATGTTCCTGAAGGTGAACTGGAATAAATTAACTTAATTGAACATGTTGATAAAGATAATGGGAGTCCGTTAGCTCAATGGCTCAGACCGACATGTCGATCTTATCCTTAGATTATAATAAAACAACAACAACAACAACAACAACAATAGTAAAACAATAATGTAAAAGTAAAGTAAAGTCAAACATTAATGTTAAAACAGAATACTATTTTGTTTATGTAGCTAGTTTATGAGCCACACCTTATAATAAATTGAGTATAGATAACATACGATTAGATGATAACCTGAATCTATTATGCAGAAAAGTCTACAATAACACTAGCTTACAACTTTTTTGAACTCGATAAGGTGATGGTCATAACCAATGCAAAATCATACGCTGAATTCAATGCCGTGGTCAGAAAAAAATGTAGAGCCGTTTTTGAGGTATAAAAAAATTTTGATTTTTTGGATTTTGAACAAAAGTACATTTACTAAAATATCAATATCTTCGGATCTAGTACACTAATTTTAAATCATTTTTTATGCAAATGATGCTGAATAAATTTTCTCTCATTAACGATAAAATTATGTCCTTATAAAAAAATTATTTGAAGTTATGAAAAACTTCATTGCATTTAAAAAAAAATCTCGTTTCAATCAATATTTATAATGAGATAATACGATTCAAAAAACTATAACTGGAACTTAAGGTGTATTAGAAACTGAAAATAATTAGCCTCCAATGGATGAAGTCGGTTGAAAATTCAAGCCAAATATTGCATTAGGTCCTATGTAACATGTGTCAAATCAAGAAAAATAGAATGGAAAATTTAAATTGGTTTATAAACTTTATCGTGTAATCATTAACATTGACATTAACATTAACATTAACTTTAACTTTAACTTTAACGTTAACTCTAACTTCAACTTAAACTTAAATTTTAGCTTTAACTTTATCGTTGACCCTAACTTTAACTTTAACTTTAAATTTAATTTAAACTTGAATTTTAACTTTAACTTTAACTTTTACTTTTACTTTTACTTTAACTTTAACTTTAACTTTAACTATAACTTCAACTTTAACTTTAACTTTAACATTAACTTTAACTTCCTGATATATCCGCCTACTTACGAATGCTTAGCAAAGGTACAGGATCATAAGCAGATCATTCTAGAAACATAAAAAAACCGAAAGACAAGACAGTGACATCAGCACGATAGCTTTACAAGACGCCCTGAATAAGACAGCAGATAGAACCACAAAAAGTTAATTAATTTAAAGTTAAAGTGGCCAAGATCAAGATACAAAAAACTTTAATCAATAGGGATATGAACTCAGAGAAGACGATAAATGAAGGAAACTGAAAAGTAGCAATTATAATTAAGCAAAATCATGGTATCCCAGTAGTAAATAAACAGCAATTTCTGCTAGAACAAAATATGTGAAGAGAAAGTATCGATAGGTCCGGTAGAGTTCGGCAGGTTTTGAAAATTGAGTAGAAGTAGTTTTGAAATTTAGCGTAAGGCTTTTGTTAGGCAGTATTTTAAAGCAAAAGCACACACTTTGCCACACATCCCCATGCGGGGTTAGTCAAGGCAAGAACGGATCCGCCACCTCGACTGGCCATGATGTTGAGAAGTTATGTCTTATTTCAAAAAATTATAATTTAAAAAATTGGCGCACTGCCGCAATATATAAAAACATAGTTAGTCATGAACGAAAACAACCAATGCTTAAAAATATAAGAGACGCTGGAAATATTAAAACATGTGAGAAGATAAGGAAAATGAGGCAGATTCAAATTCATCAGATTCAATCATAGAAGAGCAGAAGTGAATCAAACACAAAAACAGTAACTTGCGATAACCCGTGGAAAAGAAAGATGACGATGAAATTTAATAGGAGAGGAAGAAGAAAAATACTAGAGAAAAAAAATTATCAAGAAAACGAAAAAAAATCATTAGGAAATGTAAAATGTTACTAAACACAAAATAAGTAGAAGTGGAAAGAGAGGTAAGAAAAGTATAGGTTTACAAGCAAAACGAGTAAACACATAAGAAGTATAAACAGAGAACAACAGAAAGTGTTGAGCAGGGAAACAGAAGAAGCAATTGAGAGTAGACAAGAAAAGAATCTTTAAAACAGGTTATGAGAAGAAACAAAAGAGAAAACACGGGTGTAACTTAATAAGATGAGTGAAATAATAAATTGAATCGAATGATTCGATACACAAAATGGGAATCCGTAGAAATAAGTAGCGCAAATTGCAATGACCTAGATGTAAAAAATATATATAAGGTTATGAAATATAACAACAACACAAAAAAAACAATAATAATAATAACAACAACAACAAGAACAACAACTTGGTTTGGTTTTGAGGGGTGCGTTGCGCTTTATGTCAAACAATTGAGGAAATTTTTAGTTGGAAAAATTATATTGGTCGTCCTCATAAAACGATTTTTAGGGGTTGCACATGCTTCTGTGTCGTGTTTATGTCTACCTTCTCGGTCGTTTTTGGGTGCAGGATGGTTTGGCTTAAGTCAACACTTTATTGTTGCGCCTTTCTAGTTACCGACCACCGGACACCGTTGTCGTTGAATGTTACCGGTTGGCTGCAAGTTACCTCCTAGCTCTGATTGCTAGGATTGCTATCAACCGACTGACAACTGGCTCGTACCGGAAAGAAGTCTTTTTGATTTTTGCGCGTTCTCGGTTGGCTCTAATTGCTAGACTGTCTAGCAGCTGATTGCCACTCCGAAAAGCATACTATTATATTTGATAATATGAATTTGTTGTCTTTAAAATGACGGCTTTTAGATGAGTTTTCACGGCTAATGGAATTTCTGGAAATATAAGCAATGATCTGAACCCGGCATTAGCAACCATCTTACTGTAAAATTCCAGTAGCCAACGGTTGATCAGCCATCGTCCTCATCGCCCCAAAAGTAATGTATTAATATGGATTTAGTATTGAAGGCGTTATTATTTGACATCTTTTATTTGTACCGCGAATTTTTCAGTTAATTACCATCAAGAACCAATTGCTTATTTCAGGAAATCTATTGAAGCATCGGAGCATTAAAGATCAAAAATCAAAATCGATTCAATGTTTTTCGTTACACCTCTGATTGTTGGTTTGCGTGATTGCATCGCAGCAAAGACGTAAAAATCGGTCGACTACGATGGTCTGGGCATGTCGTAAGAATGTCGACAGCCCAGTTAAAATGATTCTCGAAAACGAACCAACGAGCACAAGAAGAAGAGTCCCGCAACGAGCAACGTGGATCGAACAAGTAGAAGGCGACTTGCGGACACTTCGGGAGGGTGGCGAGGTGCAGCCATGGAGACAACTTCTGTAGACAGCTGGGGCCCACCGGCCTTGGTCTGATTGGTAACGTAAGTATAGACCTATTTCTACGTCAAAATAGGATAAGCGTGCGGTTTGCCACATGATTTTTCGGCATTAAATTAAATTAAATTCTAACATACCAGTTATAGTACTCTCGTCTGAATTTACTTCGTTTCTGGTTGACACAATGTCACAGCTAAGTGCGCTGTTTAACTCTGACTAAAAGCTTCAACTAGTCTCGTCCCATCACACAGCTACGCAGCCCAAGCCGGCAAAGAAAAATGATCCTTTCCTCCTCATCACGCACTCTCTAACACCCCCGGAGTCCAGCGAAGATTGGCTAAACTAACAACATGCTATCACACTGAATCATAATAAAGTTACTGCTTGAATGTAAGTAATTCGAAAAGAAGTGGTCAGCTGGACTTGAGAGTAACAGCTGACATTTCCACCGACCATTAAGCGAATGATTGTTTTGAAAAGTTGCTCTCATTTGAATTTATTAATAAATCAGCGAACTACAGGAAGAGTTGCAAATCCACCGACCGCCCGCTCGTTCGCAATAGAGCAATGCGGATTTGTTTTTACCAGCACATGCTAGGATACTTTCGCCTTTGGTGGCAATTTCCCGAAGCGACCACCGGGACCTGTGCGTTCTCGAAGACTAGTGCACGAAATCGTCCCTAATTGATTGGTTGCCGGCTTTGGACACGCTGGACCACCGCTGCAGAATCGATCGCTCCGGTGTTGGGTATGAAGCATTTTATGTTCTTTTTTTTGCATCGATCGCTACGCTCCAGCAGGGGAGGTCCCAACTTGTCAAAAACTGTCTCCATTCAGCTTTTTTGTTTTTGCGTGCGAAGGTATCGATTTACCTGGAACAGTGCATTGCGTGTGTCGCAGTTATCGGACCGATAGGTTCTCGGTATTCGTGGGTGACTTTTTGGCTTCTGCGCGGTAAAGTGAGAAACCGTAAGCCGAGCTGCTTGGGAAGCCGAAAGAGCCTGATCCAATATTGTGCAGGAGATTTCGTGGAAAGAAGAAACGAAGAGGGTTCTGTTATTGCCTTCTCCCGAAGCCAGCAGGGAACGGGTGCGCGCAAGTCATTAGAGATAAGATGCGCTCTCTACTTACGCTTTGGAACGGGATCTATGGGGTGAGGGAAAGAACTTCTTAAATTACCAGAATTATCAAATAACGAGCGAGTAAGATCGTAGTTAGCGTGCACAGAATGTGTTGCTTCGGTAGAGGTAGGGTAGATAAGAAAGCAGAATGGGTTGGCTGAGATTTTGTGATTATCCATCACGTGAGACGCACACTTTTCGTTGGGGTTGAGTTTCAATGTTGAAACTATGAGAATGGGTTGACAGCGTTTTTGTGTAGCATGATCTTTATGTGATTTTCGGTTTTGATAAGTATTTTTTTTCAGGCAGAAGACTACCAAGTGCTCAATGGGAGTCGTTTGTCAATGAGAAATTATGTCAGGTTGAGGGTAGCGAAATATCATCTTCCGTTGTAGAAACCATAATCTTATAATCTTGCAGTTATTTTAAATGACTCAATGATTTTTGTGTTTAACGAAATTTATTACAATTGCTAAAATATAATATTTATCAATTACCATGTACTTTTAAGGCTCGTTTTGCGCGGAGTGTGACGACTGACAACTTCACTTATATCTTATATCGCTCGATTTTGGGTAACTAGTGAAGTGATAGAAATCACTTCGGATGAAACCGATGAACGTTAACTCTATTCTATTTCTTTTGTGATAAAAGTGTTCCTAGGTGACGATTCAAGTGACAAAGGTAGACACCTTATTTGTAGTCATCTGAAAACACAGATAAACGAGTATACTTGAAGTGTGTAAATTATGCTGGAAACCATACTGTTACTGATCGGTAGGTACCTGACTTAGTAAAACAATTGAAGAGCAAACCAAACTATCGGAGGAGGCCGGGCCATACAGTTGACAGATTTTTGTTTTTGATGGTGATTAATTTCCCAAAACGTTCAGAGCAAATTGCGTACAAAACATAAACAAAACTAAACTTCTACTACTTCTTCTTCTTTTTTCTGTATTCAGGCTTTAGCTGATTCACATCCAGAGGAAGGAACCTCCACCCTACATATCGCACTCATCAATAGATGAGTCGGGACCAACGGCTTTACTTGCCTTTTGAAAGAAGACCAGAGATTTTATCATCTTAGAAAAACGCCATCGAACATGGCTGGGATTGAGCTCATACCCACTGGGGTGACGAGTAGCAGTCACGTTTACCACTCCACAACTGGTGCTGACAAAACTAAACTACCGTGAAGTACCCTAATTCTGCACATCGCCTAATTATGCGCATTTTGCAGGCAGTTAATTGCAAGATTGTCAAACTTTATATTTTATCCCATACACAAGAGGACAACATCTATTTACATGTAGAGCTAAATACAAAGAATATTCAATTAAACATTAGTTTGGAATGTTTTCAAATGTTCAAAATTAGTGCGGAAAATGGGTACTTCACGGTAGTGTACTTCGAATGCTTGCGTTTTTTTTCATGAAAATTTTGTATGTAGTACGTAGAACCCGGTGCAAGCCTTGCTACGCTGCAACTAAATGAATGAAAATTCAATAGAACTGGCGCTTTGTTATGGTTTTGTTAGGAATGAGATTTGTTAAAATGTTTCCGTTTGCTAATATGTGTCATTTCTGAAAAATAAAACGAAGGTGTGTGTTTTTAATTCAACTCTCGGATGGTTAGTTTCTACCATGATTTTTCATTCTGTGTAGAAGCCATTCATAAACAAAACATTTACGTTTAAGCTACGCTGTATCCTGTCAGTTTGAAAGTAATTTTCTTTTGCAAGACCTTAGATCAAATTCTTGAGTATAATGTCGCTCTGAGTTTAACTCAAACATTCCCTATTCTCGACTGAGAAGGGGTTCAAACTTTTATCAGAACATGCTGCTTACCTGAGATATACACATTTTGTGGTTTAGTTGCCTGGATATTTCTCAGATTTGGTTGAAATTTCTTGGGCTTATTACGGTTGTCACCTTCAATATCACTTTCACTTCAGATGCGCATCACCAAAAAGTGAGGTATCACTGTTATTAAAAATGAGCTCCGTGAGGTGGAAGTAATAGTGAAGTGAAAATTATAGTAGTCCTCAGAAAATCTACGGTTTGCGTCTTTTTTTCAGCGGCGTGATGGTGCCGTTGCAACAACACCGAGTTCATTCAAATCATCACCTCGGATGAACTCTTTCATATTTGTTGGGGAATCTCCCAACCACTGTGTTGGTTTTCCACTGCCTGGTGAACGTCTATCAATGGTCATCAAAGGACCTTTCTTCGGACAAATATCCACACAACATTCAGTCTAACTTCACAAAGTACTTTATTAGTCTTCTAGCACAACACAACTTTATTTACTAAAAAACACAACATTTATTTTACAAAACTACACTACATTTATTCTAATTAAACTAAATAAACTTCACGGAGTTCGCCTCCGGTCAACTATTCGTTCCAATTGCACTTTTTGCACTATCTGCCCTAGTGACCTAGTTTTCTAATGTTTATCATCTAATCTTATATTTCACTGCCTACTCTATCCTATCTAATTCTCTCCCATAGAATTTTGCAAGATGACGTCACTAGTGAACGTGTGGTTCATCCTGATGAATGGAATTCAGTTTTGACAGGTATTCGTGGTTTGTTTGTGTTCGAATTCAAACAGATAAAATAAACAAACCACGGACTCCTGTCAAAAGAAATTCATCCGATTCATTTTGCGAGGTTATGTTAGGTTGGTGTAAAACTCAATTCTCCGCATTCTGCATACGTAGTGGGCTGCCTCATATTCAAAACCGGTTGGTAGCATAGTGGAGTCGCTAAAACTCAGTAAGTGATGTTTCGGCTGCTCATGTTACTCGCAAACAATATTTTTTTACTTGGGTAACATTCGTTATAACGTTTTTTCTTTTTATTTCGTTTTCACTTCATTTTCACTTCGTTTTCACCGTGAAGTTAAAACAGTAATAAGCCCCTCTGTTTAATATGTTTGAGAGACCTCCCACACCTAAAGAGAGCGGATGAGTCTCGAACCGTAATAGAAAAAACTCCTGCTTCCAAAAAACTCCAGATACCAAATTTGGTTCCGTTTGCTTGATTAGTTTACGAGTTATGCAGAAACTTGAGTTACATTTGTATGGGAGACCCCTTTTCAGAGAGAAGAGGGGTGCCTCTAAAAATCCCTAGATGCCAAATTTGGTTCCATTTGTTTGATTAGGTTTCGAGCTATGCAGATATTTGTGTTTAATTAATTTATTTTTTTCCAGACGGGGGAGGAGTCTCGAACCATTATAAGAACCTTCTTCGGCCCCAAAAACCCCTGCATACAAATTTTCATAACAGTAGGGATAATTCTCATGTTTGGTTTATATTTGGGTTTCATATGTATGAGACCCCGTCCCCCACCAACCAAAGGAAAGAGGGGTTTTAAACCACAATAGAAACATTTCTTGCCTACAGAAAACCTCACATGTCAAATTTAGTTTCATTTGCCTGATTAGTTTTTGAGTTATGCAGAAATTTCTGTTTAATTTCTATGAGAGCCTCCCTGTCTAGAAAGGGAAGGGGTCTCAATCCATAATAGAAACATTTTTCGAATCCGAAAACCCCCACATTCTAAATTTGATTACCTTTGTTTGATTAGTTCTCGAATTGTTGCAGAAATTTTTGTTTTATTTGTATGGGAGCCCTCCTGTCTCAGAGAAGGGAGGGGCCGCTCACTATAATAAGAACATCCGGCCTAAAATGCTCACAGACAGACAGACGATAACTCATTCGATATCACTTTCGCTTGGTCGCTGGTATTGGCCTGGGCACTGTAATCCTTCTGACATCAGCTAAGTGAGGGGATGCAAATCGAGCGTCTGTCCACTATAGTGTTGCGGTCTGTTCTGGTATCCAGTGTCTGAGTACGAAATATTTTTCTCCGGAAGCTACACCTAAGATGGCAGCCCCATCGCAAGGACAGGGAGCATTGAGCTAACAACATACTACTTCCAAAACATTATAAAGCTTCAAGAAACCGACAGGGAATGACTATGGCCGGATTCAATGGCAACAGAATACTGTCGTAACAACGACATGTTGATCGGGGGTTCACTCATCCCTCATAGAATAGTTCACATGATCACGTTGGTTTCCCGTGATGGCTTTACCGAAAATCAAATCGGAAACGGAGTATTCTGGATGTGCGGAATAAACGTCATGTCGATATCGTGTCTGACCATCATCTTCTTATCTGCGAAGTACGTCTGCGCATTGCGCGGATTCGTCGACAAGAGGGGAAAGTTGGACGACGGTTCACGATGAAAGGTCCTTCGTTGAAGAGACTCGTGCTTCAGATAGTCTGCAAGCTGGCATCGTAAAAGACTAATGGACTGCCATCAAGCACGTCTTCATCGTCATCATCGAGAATAATCCAGGTGAGCTGCGAACCCAGAGAAAACAATGGATCATAGATGAAACCTGGATGAAGACAGAGAAGCGAAGAGATCCCAAAGCTGCAATAGAGCGATAAAAACCAAAGGAGCCAACGTTTTATCCCGTCAACGTTACTTGGCTCTGGAAAAGGAAGTGAAGCGCTCATGTCTACGGTACAAGCGACCGTGGGTGGACAATGTGTTCGAAGAAGGCGAGAAAGCCGCTACAACCTGGACATTCACTTCCTCTGCGATATCTTACGACGCTTATTCAGGAAAATTGAATGTGGCGATGCCTGTGACTGGTCAGATGAATAGCTGGTTCAAGCACTGTGAACAATTTTTGTAAAAACTAGCCAGGCCTTCAAAACCTCGGCATGATCCACCAAGGATTCAACGTATCACGCGCGTCAATACCGAAGCCCCATCATTGCAAGAGATTAAAACAGCCATGCAAAACATGAAATTGAACATATCACCAGAGGTCCATCGCATATCAGCCGAGATGCTCAAACCTGACTCCGCGCTATACGCTCAACTGTTGCATCATTTATTTCACGATATCTGGGACATCGCAACTTTTTCGGCCGACTACTGGGTGCAAGGTATCTTAGTAAAAACTCTCAAAAAGGGTGACCTAACTCTGTGCGATAACTGGCGTGGCATTATGTTGCTGTGTACCGTTCTCAAAGTTCTATGCAGTGTGATCCTAACGCGGATTCAGCAGAAGATCCTGTGAAGCAGATCACCGTCCTGTTATAATGTGATCATTGATTACGAAAGAGCTTTAGACCGGCTCAATCATGAGAATATGTGGACTCCCTAAGACGCAAGGAAAACCCTGAGAAACTCGGCGGCGCTGGGGGGCGGCGGGCAGGGTGTTGTACGTGTGTTGCAGGATGTATACTACCATCCCTACTGTTCCTCATCGACGAGATACTGGTTAAGAATTGTAAAGAAAAAAAACAAAGTATCTGTGTAATGTAAACTACACGTTAAATTCCCGCTCATCTTCTCATCCGTTAAATTTTTATTCCTGTTAAACCTCGAGATGGCCACGAGTTTTCGCTTCAATCCTCCTTACTTTAGTTCTAATATAACTGATGTATATTAAGAATGAAAATTAGCTCTGCAAAGGTGATTCGTAACATGTGATTTTACATGATTCCTTGAGAAAATTTCAGGTCAAATCGAAAATAAGTTAAATTCTAACTCTTACTTTCCAAATAATTGAAAAACAGCAGGCTTTTTATTATTACGCCTCAGAAAACGTTGTTTAGTCATCAAAAGTCAAAAAAATTCTAGAATGTGATTGAAAAAAGTTTGTCTTGCACGGATAAAAGAAACATTTAATTTTCTGCGTTATCTTATGCACATGAAGGGAATGCTAGATTTGGCAGAAAATAATGGGATATTTCATGTAAATTTAAGCCAGATAACGCCTGAATCAAGCTTGTTGTATGAAAGATTGCAAACATTGTTGTATAGTGCATGCAAGATTGCAAACAATTTCGTTGTTTACGCCTACTTTGGCTTGGAATTAAACGAGGGGAAATTTAACGCGCTTATAAAATTAATGTTTTTTTTCTATATGGAGTCCCCTATAAAGATCAGTTCCGAACATTTGTATGGGAATAATTGCAGCTTATAGTTGGAACTTTGCTGAAGACATGGATTGTCGGAAATGCTTCGTTTTAGAGCTAATAATTTTGTCGAATAGATTGATTTTCTGACCTGAGTGCATAGAAAAGAACACACTAAGCTTAGCACTCATTTGAATTGTAAATTGCCGGTTGTGCGCAGGTTGCCTGATAAACCTTCCATTCCAAGTTCAATCCTTTTGACTCTATTTAACGGCTGCAATACATTTTGAAGTACCTTTATAATTCATTTTTACGAGAAAAATCTTCAAAATTCTATGTTCATTGCCATATGCATCTTCATACCATACCATAATTTCAATCTTGGATGGCGTTAAAAAAAGGCTCAAGTTCTTCAGTCTAGCGAATATCATGCTGCCCCCAAGAACGATCTTATTCCAACAAGCTATCAGAACCAATTTGACTCGCATCATCGTCGCTGCTGGCCATCAGCAAGAGGTCCAAACAACCAAGCCGAACCGGGTCTAAATAACCGGGCGCGCATTTTGGTAGTCAAATTTTCCTCGCCCCGAAGCGGCGTCTGAGTTCTTTATTTGGCCTCGAGCGCAGTGGCAACTCTTGGTCTCCCGGAGTGGCTCCCATATCTTCCCTTATGCCACACCTAGGTTGATATGTAACAGCAAAAATGTGGTGCGTTAAAAGAGAGGCGCTCACCCGAGCAGCCGTCGTCGAGCTGCCGATCGAGAATCAAATAATTTAATAATAGTTAATAAACACCCGACCGACCGGCCATCCGACTTCTGCTGTTGCTGCACGGCTGCTGTTACCCCAGTGCGTACATAAATGTCTAGGTGTGATTATGATGCTGCCGGAGTTAAAACCCCTCAATTTTCTGAACCCTATTTATTCGGTACTGCAGAGCCATGCCACGCTCGGAACTAAATTAAGAGACTCGCTCGAAAGTGATGAAAGAAGCGCGAAACGGCCGTTCAGCAGGAGCCACTACTGACTGAGGCTAGTTACATACCTACCTACTATCTTCAAGACGACGGAGGAAAATATTAATCGCAGGAACAACACCTTTGGAAGTATGTACATGCGGCATGCGCTGCCTAACGTCTAGGAAGCCAAAATTTCAACGTTCTATTATTAATCATTTGGGAAAATTATATAACCATTATTAGCGCCGGCACTGGGCCATCGCTTGCAGTGTGTAAGCATATGGCGACTACGAGGAGACCCGGAGAGTTCTCCGGATCCCGGACGGCAGCAGGAGGTGGGTATCAATGTTTCGCCGCGCGAGGAATATCGCGCTCGGTAGGAAGAGAGGGCCATATTGGGCGAATCGCAGCTCGGCTCTAATTAGCGTCCCAACCAACTACCAACTACGTGTGGTGGCATGCAAATTATAGTAATAGCAGAGTTTTTTGTTTGACTTCTTGGCCGCTGCTTCTGGTCATGCATAATTTCGTTGCTTTGGTTGGACGGTGTCGATTTTGGAGCGAAAGTCTCCAGTCTTGGAGGAAAGGCTTTTCATTCATCCGTTGGCTCCGGTATGAGTAGGCAGATATTTGGGTGGTTTTTGTATTCTTCAATGAAGTAGAACTTTGACCTACAAGTGGATCGGCAGGTTAACGGAGTTGTTGAAGTCGGAACTGATGAAAGACCTCCTTCATTATTGCGGTACATAATATGTATCGGTAGGTACTGAATGTAGATTGCATGTGGATGAAACTGGAATCGTGTCCGTTACTTTTGAGGATGTGATCCCTTTATTTCCTATCGATTGATTGCAGGCCAAAGCAAGCGTAAGCAATGTAATTGTTTGCAATCTTTTATACAACAAACCTGATTCTAGCGATATCTGGCTTAAATTTACATGAAAGAGCCCATTATTCAAATACAAATTTGACATTGCGTGTATGTGCATCAGACAACGCAGATAATTAAAAAAAATTCTTGTAACAAAAATTTATGAAATTTTGATTGAAACTAGCTTAGAGTGTAATATTTACGTTGGCAAAATTTCATCACAAGTGTATAAGTTGTTATCGAGATGGCATCGGAAAAAATACATACTCCGTCGTGAAAAATTTGACCAGGAAACCAAAATACAGCTGTTCCGGTGAAGGCAAGAAAGGTGTTTAATTGACAGTCCTGTTAGAGTACAGCAGGCTGTGAAATTGAAAGAGGCAATTTCACAGCCTGCCGTACTCTAACAGATCTGTCAATACTATCTCATTATTTCTTGGTTCTAGCAATAAATTACTGTTAACTCCTATAGCCTCTCATAATGATTGGAAATTATCTCCTTCTGACAAATTTCATCATAGATCGTTACTCCGCGCATTGGGAGGAAAAAAAACTGTACCGAGCGTGGGTGACGAAACCGAGGTTCGCCGTGAAGGACGACGAGACTTAAACCAAGGCGGACACATAGCAATTACAATCTTTTGTCAATTCTAAAGAAGCAAGAAAGAAGAAGGTGAACAAATTCACCAGAAAATTCTTGGTTTGGCTGTGGAGATATGACGAGTGCCTCCAGAAACGCCTGCTGTCCTTTCTGCGGTCTCAGGAATGCGAGATGGTTTTGCTTTCTACCGAACTCACCTAAATTTCGTCCGATTGAGAAGATTTGGGTCTTCATGAAGGCCAAACGTCTTCAACACCTAAAGTACTCGAGAACGAGCTGGCTTTGACGAAACAGTTGGTGAAAGTATCTAAAGATGTCGGCCTCACTGTTGCCCAAAACCTTCTTATAAGTGGTGTCAAGGACAGAATGTGGCCATTTGGTCATGGAAAATAGATCCAATATACCAATGAAATAGAAATGTGGTAGTTTATTCCCTGAAAATAATACAGACGCCACTGCCTACAAGTTTGCAACCCACTTGGATGGCCACAAACGACCACCACATTACGGAGAGACTTGACCCTGAAGACTCGAACTTGAAACTACCACCGTTATTCTGTGTGATTTGCTCCTGTCTATTTTCGAGCTGTTTACTACTTCTAAAAATATCTACAGAATTAAACCTCACTTAACTTAAAAAAACTTTAAAAACCCGTTTAAAAAAAATACTTGCGTATTAGTAGAACTATTGTTATGGGAAAGCTAGGCAAATTCAATCCAACACTGCACTTGTTCACTTTCCAAAAAAACCTACATATAAAAAACTGAAACACTTTTCCAAACATTAGTGAACGGTGGTAAATTCCTTCAAACTAAACTCGAAAAAACTGTCTTTTGCAAGACAGGCCTATTAAGTCTTTTGCTGGTCGTTTAGCTATCCTGGAGCTCTAGGACAATCTGGGAGGCCACCGTGTTTACAGCGTCCCAGGTGTCCTGTTCTTGATACATCCTCTGTACAAGATCATCCGGGGTCATGTCCCGTCGTTGAAGCGAGTACACACGAAGGACACATGTTCTTCAGTTTCGTCCGCTTCCGCACATACGAGACACGTGGAGGATTGGGCGTGCCCGTACTTTTGCAGATACTATCTGAAGCAGCCGTGGCCTGACATTATCTGGACATTATCTGTGTCAAGTGAAGGTGACATCCTCATGTCGCTGATCGACCCATCCAGATATTGCCGGAATTAGT
Source organism: Aedes japonicus (assembly GCA_034211315.2). NCBI lineage: Eukaryota > Metazoa > Arthropoda > Insecta > Diptera > Culicidae > Aedes > Aedes japonicus. The sequence continues at coordinate 156,073 of JASCZW010005818.1, forward strand.
CGGTGGGTCCACCAATCTTTGGTGGAATTATTGTACTCCTTTTGCCACCTGACCATTGATGTGACTGGTGGTCTTGAGGATACCTCTTGTACCTCTATGCTCGAAGCACTCTACGTCCTCTTTTATGAAGGTGCCAATGGGCATCATCCCTGCTAAAACGCATACCACGTCGCTTGATACTGTGCGGTATGCGCTGACCACTCTCAGGCACACTAGCCAGTGGGTACTTTCGAGCTTGCCGAGGTAGCTCTTATTACTTGCCTGCCGCACCTCATTAGGCCTGCCGTACCTCATTATGGACATGGCAACGCTGGTCAGGATCTTACGCTAGCTTTCCTGTAACGCTTAGCTATTCGACAGCATGCGGGATAATGCCGATATAGTCATGGAGGCTCTTGCAGGCGTGGTCTACGTCATAACCCCCAAGCATCTCAGGGACCGCTTTGTCGTGATGGTGCAATCTCCAGCACTTATCGTAGCTCTTTGCTCCGATTTCTTATTATTGATCTCCGTTTTGTGGTGGGCTGGCGTATTCATCCCTCGAAAATATCGAAGGAGTGTTAGGCCGTTAACTCCACCTCCACTATGGATGCTCCATAGACCTCTAGGGTAGTGTCATCCGCGAAGCTGACCCCGTTTGAGGACTTCAATCTCAATTCTTCGTTATACATCGTGTTCCAGAGCACCGGGCCCAGTGTTCTCGACCCGCCATTGTGTTTTTTAACAGTACCCGGTTCTGGAATCAGTTACCCTGATTCCTATAGAGGCATCCAGTGACCCGAAGGCGTTGGAGCGAGTTGGTCTCCCAACTGGCGCTATTGAACGTATTTTTCACTCTGCCGTCTTGGTGACGGACTTTATGGCGACCACCGTTGAATTCCATTTACGCAAGCCATACTGGTTGTTAGACAGGCCATCTGTACCCTCCGTGTAATTTGACAACCTGTTGAGGATTAACATCTCAAGCACCTACCTCGTCGTATCCAACAAGCATATCAGACGGTATGATGATGGATCCCCTGGTGGATTCTCTGTCTTCGGTAGCAATACTAGAGTCTGGATTTTTCAGGCGTCCGGAAAGAAACCTTCATCCAAACATGTTTGCATCACCACCCTGTACTTCCGGGTGCCAGTGAAATAGCTATCTTTACAGCTATGACCGCCAGTTCCTGGCACTTTGTTTGCCATCAGTGACTTACCTATTGCAATGAGTTCATCGTTTGTAACAGTTGCTTCATCCCCTTCATCCGCGGTGTCGTTGTTATTTTTATGGGATAATTTTGCAATTATGGGAGGCCATGGACTCTGGTCGTGGCCCAGAAAGAGTCTTCAAATGACCACGTGCAGTTGCTCTGGTGATTGCTCGGTTGGCGCTGTCGCACCCTTGGTTTTGGCCATTACAACCCGATAGGCGTCACCCCATAGGATCGCATTGGCTTTCGAACACAATCCCTAAAAGCAGGCTCGTCTAGTGGCCTTTATATATTTCGTGTAAGTAACGTTTGCATAGAAAAATTAACTTTATTTTTTCGGATGGTGATAAAAAAAGCTAGGATAGATAATTGCTTTTGATAAATTTCCCATAGAAGGTAATTGTTTAAGCTTACATGCAATATTGTTAATCAGAACATTCGCCATGGTGGACGAAAACATGTTTTAGAGTTCTTTCTTCGTTTTATTTATCAATTGCTCCTCAGTTTTCGCGCTAAAATCGTTGGAGTAGATCTCACGCTTCAGGTTGGCCCAGAAATTCTCGATGGGGTGGGTTCACCGACTTGGGTATCACATCGATATTCAGCCGCTCCATCTCCTCCAACGATCGCTTAAAGTAGTGGGCCGACGGCAGATCCGGCCAGAACACCGCGTCTTCACCCTAATAGTATTTCTTGATGAACGACGCAACTTCGGGCAGGCATTTCATACTATAAATTTCCCTGCTCACAGTCAGTCCGGAGCGAATGAAGGGCGGCTTTGACATCCTCTCCTCGCTGATTGTCAGCCTGTGGCACCTGCTTGGGGAACTTGGTGTGTAAAATAAACTTCACCACAGAGCTCACTTCCTTCGTGGGGGAAGTAAAATACGAAGTGCCCTGCCAGTCATTGCCATCCAGGGTAAGATAGGTCTCATCGTCTATCACCACCGCTACGTCGCGATTCGCCGGGAAAATCGAGTTGACCACCATATTCAATCGCTACCGCTGCGTCATTGCCTGCAGGTTCGAAACCAGTGGACGCGACTTCCGCTTTCTGACATGTATGTTCATGTTCGCCAAGTACTCTTTGACCGGTTGAACTGACCTCTCGGTTAAGCGCACAAAGCGAGGTAGCCACTTTTCCCTCGGTCTTCCTCTCGAGCATCCTTTGGATCTTCTTGTCGCTCAGGGTCGTCGGCCGTTCAGAACCAGGATTTCTGTCGATGCTCTGATTATTGTCTTACTGAACTATCCAAGATATTGTAGATGCCAGAACGGGCGTATCCGGCGTCCACAAAGTGCCGCACAATATCCGTTTTCGACGAGGCCGTGTGTTGTTCTTTGAACGCGCACACTTTTGAACGGAGTTGCTTCACTGTTTTTGCCATCACGGTTAGAGTTCGGCTAATAAAGCTGTCAAATTTTGTTTGCTGACTCATGGTTTACTATGATTGATGCTGCATGGGTAGTTTTGTCAGTGTGGGTGGAGATAAGCCTATGAAAAATCGGCAATTTTTGTCCATTTTTTTATGCAAACGTTAGTCCTACAAGTTGATCACCGCAAGGGTCCTGGAAAACGCACGATATCCATCCCCGCTCAAGCGTCTCTTTGAATACTTCTTTATCGGAGTACGACGTCCTTTACATACGGGCGAATGGAGTTAGTGCTCTTCCCTCTGCGTGCTGCCTACCCAAGTAGCACACTACGGTCATAATTAGTTGTAGTAACTTGATTATGACTTAGCAATTTTTTTTTATGTTATCTCAACCAAATGACAAAAAGTGTGCTACTAGGTTAGCGTGATGGATGATGTTATAGCAAACCGCCAGGTGATCGCTATGAGTGTAGTCATCCTCTACTCTCCAGTTGTTCAACAGCCCAGGGCTGCAGAACGTCACCTCGATGATCGACTTCGCTCGGTTTTACATGGTAGGTACTTTTGATACCTACGTTTAAGCCTGGCCAGGGCCTCAAGCAGAATCTGATCAACCATTTGTGAGAACTGGTCAATCGACCATTTTGGCAGAACATCTTCAAACTAACATTTCGTTCACTGTTGTGACCGCGAAGCCCTCGTTTCGAGGTGGACACAACCTCCTGGACCGCGAACTTGCCCGGCGTCCAAAATACCGCCATATTGGACCGATCCGCAACCCAGTTAACGTTACTGGCGGGGATGCGGTATGAGCCGGATATCATTGTGATATTCGTTCCTGACTCGCGAACTGCCTGACACAGCAGTTGCTGAGCTGACTCACACTGGTTCAGATTCAATTCGGTTACCCGCACTGTGTTTAGCTTTTGGGCCTACTCTTGTAGGCCGGGCACTTGGGGCATCCCGTAACGTGCTTGTCGTCTGGTTTCCTAGAGCATGTTATGCATTTTAGGGGCTCCTTATAGTCCCGGGCCTTGTGGTTTTTTCCTCCACACATAAGTCGCTCCTATTGCGGCCCTAACAGCACGCCTTTTGCGGCTGGTGTAGACTCAGTGACAAACGGACCACCCCACTTTGAGTTTTGCTACTTTCAGGGCCGAGTCTGTGATGGCTACTGATTTCCGTATTATTGCCACTTAGGTCCTGAATGGACCCTTCCGCAACCGTATGGCTGTTGTGGCTACCGCGACCTCACACTGGGCTTTGATGGCAGTGGAGATTTCGCCAGCCTCCGTGATCTCGTCCAAGTGTTTACATTGGAGAGTCACTAACGTGGCTAGGGCACGTTCTTCAACTCCCGCTCCTAGGGCCTGTTCGGCCAGCTCGGACCTTCAGCGTAGTGTCCTTCTTGTGCTCGATACGGATAATCCGCATGTTTGTGCTCAGATTCGCGAGCTTGGCGTCACCACGCATCACCTTCAGGACCTCAGAGTATTTTGACTTTTCGGTCTTCCCGAGCCATGCTTCGGTTCGATTTTTTTTTTGGGGTCGATTTTTTTTTCCGGACCTTGGTCTAGGGGTGTTCCCTGCCTCTGGCGGATCGTAGCTCGTTTCCCTCTTGGTCAGGATCTGAACCGTGCAACACACTTGTTTTATAATGCTTGAAAATACTTTTATATGACTAGATTTGGTTATATAGAAGCTTACTCAACATAAAATCATGTAGATGTGTTACTAGGGGAGCCTACTCATGCCTGGCTAGCAAAGCCGGTCGGTGGAGAATGAAACTTACTGAAGGCCTGACAGGGTTTTAGTGGAACGGAGACAGACTATGTCACATGATATCTCGCCATTTTCTGTTAGCGTCACCCAAGAGTACTCTTGTTTGTTCAAATGTTTTTTATTTTTTTGTTTTATTCAGCATTATTTTTTCCCCGTTTTAGATCAAGACTCTTATTTCAGTGATTTTACAACTTCTTGATACCGCCCGACAAGTAATTTTCCGGAAGGGCTGCAAAATACTCCCCGTGGCGTCAATGATTTCCTCGCGTGAGCTGATTTTTTCTGAGCCATCAACAGATAGAAGTCCGAGGGAGCAAAATCGGGCGAATACGATGGATGCGGAGGCAATTGGAGCCGTAAGTCCTTGCTTTTAGCATCAGCAAGTCTAAACACTACTTCGAAGTGCTCTCGCGTATGTGTTTTTAGACAGGGGTAAGAATGCGCGGCACGTACTTTCACTTTCCGGTCAGTCAACATCATTTCACTGAACTTTTTTGGCATTGTCCTCTGTGACCGCATCGGAAGGCCTGCCGCTGCGTACTTGATCGGTAGTGGAGTTGCGGCCTCCACAAAACTCTTGAAATCAATATTCAACGGTGTAATCTGACGGAGCATTTGCCCCATAATACTTATCCAATTCTTCTTTTGTTTTCTTCACCATTTTGCCTCCCAAGATGTTTTATGAGAGAACGAAACTCGTTTTTATCCGTATTCAACATGATGCCAAACACGTCAACTACAATTAGCTGTCAAAACAAAAACTAGGGGCAGTATCGCACTGAAATTTCGCATGTATGCCTAAATATAAACGGACTACAAGGCACTATAGTATATATAACCTTTTTTTGTAGTAGCATCGCATTTTGGCGGTCAAGGAGGTTGCTCAGAAACCACATTGTAAAACTTCTCCTAAAGACTGTATTCGATGAAATTTGGACACACGCAACTGTTCGTAAATTTTAAGTGTGTGGGAAAAAAATATTGAAATTTTAACTAAATGTATTTCATCGTGTTGTGTCAATTGTGTAATGAGTTTCGTGAAAATCGGTCGAGTGTTTTCAGTGATGGCTTCGAATGAAGAAATAGTGCGCCAACAAATTTTGGGCACTCACTTCGAAAACCCAAACGCTTCTCATCGATGGATCAGAAAACAGCTCGGAATCGCACATTCAACCGTATCTCATGTGATCAAAACGATCAAGGATCGTAAGACAACGGAAAAATGGTAGTGGCAAAAAACGTGGCACATCAAATCCGGAGAATGCCAGGATGGTATTGAACCAATTTAAGTGTTATCCCAACATTTCGATCAGGGATGTTGCGAAAAAGGCGAAAGTTTCAGTTTGTTTTGTGCAGAAAACAATGAAACGTTCTGGATTACATGTGTACAAGGTCCAGAAGGCATCGAACCGGAGCGATAAACAGAACTCGGTGGCCAAAACTCGTGCAGGGAGTGGCTCACAAAACCGTTCTGCATTGTGATGGACGATGAGACCTACATCAAAGCCGACACCAAACAAATGCCAGGGCAGGAACACTACGTTGCCACCTCTAAGTTGGCCGTTCCGGAGAGTATACGGAAGAAGAAACTGTCGAAATTCGCCAAAAAATCCTTGTCTGGCAAGCGATTTGCGGATGTGGCAAAATGAGTCAGCCCTTCATCACCTCTGGGACCGTCAACGGACAAATATACAAGGACGAATGCCTCCAAAAACGACTTTTTCCCTTCTTGAGATCTCACGATGACCCGACACTGTTTCGGCCGGATTTGGCATCTTGCCACTATGCCCGGCCCGTCTTAGAACTGGTACAAAGATAATAATGTAGTTTTGTACCAAAGACGTCAACCCTCCAAACACTCCGGAGCTTCGACCAATTGAAAAATGTTGGGCAATCATGAAGGGAAAGCACGTTAAAACTCCAAAACTGATAGAAAATGAACTTGAACTAAAGAAAGTGTGGTTGAAAGCAAGTAAGCAAGCCGGTCCTATCATTGCCCAAAATTTGATGAAAAGGGTCAAGGCAAAGGTGCGGGCATTTGGGTTGGGAGAAGAGGTTCAATAAACCAATGATGTGAAAACTTAACCATTTAGTAGTACTTTATTTCCAGAAAGTTTGAAAAGAATCGGGCTCAAGGACAATTTTTGGTGACCTATTTTGTGTGTCCAAATTTCATCGAATACAGTCTTTAGATGCTTTAGGCCTTCTGAAGAACTTTCCTGACGACTCGAATTTACCATGTGGTCGGGATCAATATACATACTCAGATTATTTTACAGAAATCTGTTAATTTTTACCGAATTCTCAACAGCTGGACGTTCGGCAATCTAATTTTCCGGATCTCGGTAAAATTTTACCGAAATCCGGTAATTTTTTTACAGATTACTGTAACACTTCACCGAAATTCGTTAAATCGGATTACCGAACGTTCAGCTGTTGAGAATTCGGTAAAACTTTACAGATTTCTGTAAAAAAATCAAAGTGTGTATGAACTTATTCCAAAATGCTACTTTACATGCTCAATAGCACCACGTGGTGGCAAAATTCCAAACCAAACTTTTCATCGTCTGGAAGTCATTGACTGAAGACTTAAACTGCGTGTCCCCTTCCAATGAATCTGATTACCATCAGCATCGCGATCACAATCGTTCTAAAGCGCGCACTCAGCTCAAATTCGACAATCACTAGTTTTCAGAACGGAACCGAAAACGACTCGTGCTTGAGGGCACACGAATGATTTGCCCGGCCATAGAATTAAATTCGATACACCGAATCGATGCCTTCGTGACTTAATGGCACTTCCGAAGCATACATCGATCAAATGAAGATAGCTAGTCATTTGGGAAAACGATCGCAGCAGGTCCATTTCTGCAAATTAACATTGTGTTTGCTTTCCGCTTTCGAGTGAAATGATTCAAGGTCCAACGATGGCAGCCGCCATCTGGAAATGGGAATTCATTACTCGCATTTTGGAACTCGTTTCGGTTTGATTGGCCAATGTGATGACAAATTTTAATGATGATTAATCATGTTTTTGATCGATTTCCTTTGATCGATAGTTGGAAGACTAACGAATTATTAATGCAATATTTGTCGTTCAATTGCCGGGTGCATTGATCAAAGGGCGGTGGATAGTTTTGGTCGTGGCAAATTTAGAGCTTGGAATCAAGAGTATAAAAAACGTTCTTTGGAGGACAGGGTTCTCTTTTACAAAAAAATGTCTGTTCTATTTTGCTGAAGGTCTGCCTTATATCAATTAAAAGAATTAAATAATTGAATGATCATTGTTAAGATAAGAGTATTTTAGTTCACTGTCATACAGAGACAAGCAGGAAAGTCAACAACGACTAATGTTTTTATTTACTTTGGATCTATGATTTAATTAGACTGGAGATTGATTCATCCTCAAAATCCTAAAACTTAAAAAAACATTCAATTCTCAGTATGATCAACGTTTCTAAAAAAAGCCACTTCACTCCTAACAGGAGAGTTAATTCATCCCTAATCTGTTCTCGACTCATTTGTTCATTTTGGGCATTGATCCGATCGCTTCAGTAGAAGGTGTGAAGCTCGGTTTCTAAACAGGCACCGAGAACTATTCCCTCATCCCCGTTCAGCGTGAAATAATAATGTTATTAGAAATAATCGTAATAATTTTGCTCCATTCCCCGTTCGCACATGGGATTCAGATTTTCGCATCGTTTGCGAGGAAAATGAACCACCGGCAGGCAATCCATCTGGCGCGCGCGAAGATTGGAGCTGCTTCGGCGCTCAACTTATCTGCTCGCTTTAGGATGATGGGGTAAGCTTTTCGCATTACCAGCCGGCATTGAGCGCAATGGTTCATGTCTCTAATCGCTTCGGAGGAACAATCTTCGAAAATTGCTTCGATTATTCATTTTTGGCGAGTTTCAATATTTGTCGGTGATAAATTTGCCATCGACAAATGTAATTTCCCTAATTGCCATATTTCACAAACGGTTTTGCCCATTGCCGTCGTCTTCGTGATGGAGGCTATTGAGTATGAAAAATTGGCTAGTAATGTTCATAGGGCATCTTCTCTAATTTTTTTTGCTGTTCATGATTTTCAGTTGTATTGAAACGAATTTAGGCGCTGTTTGACATGACGTAGGTTCTCTGAATTCTTGTATGTATGACGATGGTGAAACAGCGGGTGGGCTAATGAGCGCTGTGATTGATTGGATAACGAAATGTCTTCACGGAACTATCGACTTCTCAGCGATTGAGGAAGCTAAATTGAATTCTGAAAAGATACACATTGATTGTGTTTGACCATTTAGGAGTGATGAGGTAAATTAACGTGGCGTTTTCGATTATGAAGCTGTGCTACATTACAATTTGGCAACTCTACATTTATTTGTAAACAGCGGTTGCTAGAGGCATCCAATAGGCGGTGGTTTGCGTTTTGAACAGAAAGCTCTCGGTTAGTGCGAGCATGGTTTGTTATTCGTAGGCAAGTAGCAGTTTACAAAAAATTCCTGGTTTATACTGATTTTTCTAAGGGTTTCTCATATTTTAAGGAACGGAAGATAGCTAGACAATTTTCAAGGAAGGCAAAAAAAAGCATTCGAAATAAATTATCACGATTTGTCCCAATCATCGATGTTCAAAAGTTTAACGTTATTTATTCGAGCGACAACAAAACGTACCTAAACTTTCATCCTTGTTCATAATTAATGTTAGCGAGTATGAGTCAAAATATAGTTGTTGTTGTCTTTGTTGTTTTGTATTTACGTTACATTCAGTCTACATTTTACGGAACAAAAGTACTTTTACTTGTTTTGATGGTGAATGCGTCGAAGACTAAGTACCTGTTGGCTGGATGAACCGAGCGTGATAGAGCTCGTATTGGTAGAACTGTGATAATGGACAGTGACAGCAGAGAAATTCGAAGAAACATTATTTCCGAAAGTCGTGCCTACTATGGACTCTACAAGACCTTAAGGCCTGGTCAACTGCACCTCCGTACAAAGGGTACCATGTACACAACGCTGATAAGACCGGTAGTAGTCTACGGGCATGAGCCGTGGACAATGCTCGAAGATGACCTGCAAGCACTTGGAGTTTTTTAACGACGCATGCTTAGGACCATCTTTGGCGGTGTATGTGAAAACGGTGTATGGAGGAGAAGTATAAACCAGGAGTTGGCACAACTCTATGCCGTACACAGTATCCAAAAAGTCGCTTAAGCTGGAATGGTACAATGGGCGGGACATGTTGTAAGAATGTCCGACAACAACCCCGCAAAAATGGTGTTTGCCTCGAATCTGACCGGTAAGAGACGCAGAGAAGCGCAGTGAGCTAGGTGGTTAAACCAAGTGGAGCAAACCCTTAGAAGTGGGGTACATTCGAGGAACTGAAGACAAGCAGCCTGTCAGACAGTTAGCGAGTCGGCATCGGATATCGCCATTATTTCTGACCCATACCGCATCCCACCCGGCAACGGAAACTGGTTTGCGGACAGGGCTAATATGGCGGCATTATGGATGACGGGCAAGTATCCGGTTCAGGCGGTTGTGTCTGCCACAAAAGAAGGCTTTGCGGTTGTAAAAGTGAATCGAGTGTTCTTCTGCAGCTGCTACGCACCGCCAAGATGGTCGATCGAACAGTTTACCAATATGCTGGATCGGATGACAACGGAGCTTACTGGCCTGACCCCGTTGGTAATAGTGGGGGACTCCAACGCTTGGGCGCTCGAGTGGGGGAGCCACCTTACCAACCCCAGGGGCCAAATACTTCTGGAGGCCTTGGCTAGGCTCAACGTAGACCTAGCCAATGTGGGTACCAAGAGTACCTACCATGGAAACGGAGCGGAATCGATCATCGATATAACATTCAGCAGTCCTGGGCTGATAAGCAATTGGAGGGTGGATGATGGCTACACCCATAGCGACCACTTGGCGGTTCGATATTGTATCGTTCACAATACAAGGCAGCGTGCGGAAGGAGTAGCATCCACTCCATTCGCCCGCAGATGGAGAACGTCCTACTTTGATGTAGAGACTTTTAAAGAGGCGCTTGAGAGGGAACGGAATTTACGCGAAACCCAGGAACCTTGCGGCGAACGACTCGTTATGACACTTACACGAACGTGCGATGCGACCATGCCGAGGGAAGTCAAACCGAGGAATGGAAGACCGCCGGTGTATTGGTGGACGGAATCGATTGCCGACCTCCGAAGAACATGCCTCCACGCAAGACGGAGGGTGCAGATAGCGCGGTCAGACACCGAGAGAATCGAGCGTAGAGGGGCGCTAGTCGCCGCGAAGACCGCACCAAAGAGGGAGATAAAGGCCAGCAAGCGAGCCTGCTTCGAGGGTCTGTGTCAGTGGGCCAATGCGAACCCGTGGGGTGACGCCTATCGGGTAGTAATGGCCAAACCAGAGGATCGGCGGCTCCAACCGAGCGTTCAACAGAGCTGCTGCAGGTGATCGTTAGGGGACTCTTTCCGAGCCACGACCCTAGTCCATGGCCCCCGCCGCCGTAGATTTGTCCCATGACCAGCGTTCCAGTATGCCAAACCTTAACGCTGTCATAGCGACGGAAGGGTGGACGGCTCCGCCGAACACCCGTGACCACGTGGGCATTGAGAACGGCACAACGGGGCCGGCGACGAGGCTGACGAATGATGAACTCATTGCGATAGCAAAGTCGCTAAAGGTGAACAAAGCCCCGGGACCTGATGATATCCCGAACCTGTCCATCAAGACGGCTATCTTGCTGGATCCCGAAATGTTCAGGGTGGTGATGCAAAAGTGTCTGGACGAAGGCGTCTTCCCGGACGCCTGGAAAATTCAGAACCATGTGTTGCTACCAAAGACAGGGAAGCCACCAGGAGATCCATCGGCATAAAGACCTATATGTCTGTTGGATACAGCGGGTAAGGTGCTCGAAAGGGTAATCCTCAACAGACTGACAACGCACACGGAGGGTACAGGCGGTCTGTCTAATAATCAGTTTGGCTTCCGCAAAGATGGCTGAGGTGGCAATCCAGCGCAAGAGGCGTGTTCTTTGTATTGTTTTCGTAGAATGCATGAATCTTTTCTGTGTGCACAAATCCTTAGTGCTTGTGACAATTGCACGTGTGCCATTAAATACGAAGAAAGTGTTCATTACATAATCAACATGAAACAACGCATAGCACGATTATCTGTAAAATGTCCCTCGTTTAAATCCAATCTAAAGGGTGAATACGGTCAAAATTTGGTCAAGGAAAACGTGTGTAAATCGGGAATCGTTTATTTAAAAATCAATTGAATTTCTTTTTCAAGTTCAATTAGTATAAAATTCAGTAAAAGTATTCAGTTGGGCTTCGCTTTCCAGAATCGAGTGATCGGACCTTACGCTCGAGCCCTGCCATCAGATTTTGTACAGCCACCTTGTCCACCTTCTTTGCCACAGAAAGCCGGTTGCCTTGAACTGCTGCTCGTCCAGCAGTTTTTGGTCTTCTTTAGGTTCCGCTTTGACAATAGCCCAGTATTTCTCAATTGGGCGGAGCTCTAGCTGGGGAGGTTCTTGTCCTGGGAACCACCTGCACGTTGTTGGCGGCGTACCACTCCATAGCCTATTTTACCGTAGCAAGATGCAAATCCGGCAAAACAGTGCGGAACAACCGTGTTTCTTCAGGAAAGGCAGCAGACGTTTATTCAAACACTCTTGCACGTAAATTTCTGGTTGACAGTTCCGAAGCCAGAATGCTGCTTTTCAAGCCACAGGTACAGATGGCTTGCCAAACCAGATATAAACGAAGTGTTGACAGAAATTGGCGAAGAGCTCGATTCATCTAGCTACCTTTCCAATGCGTGACCAATTATTAAGACTCATATCCGGATAGCTATGAAGGTCGGTCTTTGACTGTAGGTTTCGTCATACTATTAAACACACGCGGGTGCAGAACTAAATCAGCATCGTCTAGCGTTCAGCCTCCGGATACTTCACAAAGACGTATGTTATAACAAGATTTGTAATGATTGTTTATTATCAGCGATTCTGGATCGACTACACCGGTCGGATGCAAAGCTTGAACAAATCGGATATTTGTTGAGAGTTGATCACGATTACAAAAAATAATACCGGCAACTTATGTAGCAGAGGCATCAGTCGATAAAGATAAACTAGAGCTTCAGCTAGAAACAAATAGATCAACAAAACTCTAAGTAAGATTTGAACGGAGACTTCAATTTGCGATTGAGCGCGCGTGCGGTACTTCGGATGAAGTCGTCAGTAGTTCCTGCGAGAAATTCAGCATCTTCTGAAACGTGTTCATTTGACATAATCAGCATTTTGAAACAACTGCAGTAGCACGATTATCGCAATACGTGAACTACAAATTTGAACGCACGTTATTACGGACTTCTTTAGAAACTGAAGTGCTAGTTTCTAATGCAGATTTTGAATAGCATTATTACACAGAAAAAAATAAGTTAGATTTTAACAAGCGTGTAAAATATTTGACCTCGTTTATAACCTAAGCTTTAAAGTAGGCGTAAACAACGAAATTGTTTGCAACTTTTCATGTGCCATACAACAATATTGGCAATCTTTCATATAACAGGCTGGATTCAGGCATTATCTGGCATTATCTGGCTTACATTTACATGAAATATCCCAGTATTTTCTAGCAAATCTAGCATTCCCTTTATGTGCATTAGATAACGCAGAAAATTCAATGTTTCTTTTTATCTGTGTAATTTGATGGAAGTTATAACAGGCAAATTTATGAACGTATAAGCTGTTCTAATTTTTTTTCAGAACTTCTCGAAAAGTAGTGACGTGAAAGATCCACTTAGAATTATACGGAAGTTCTACGAAAATGTTGAAAGTTCTGCACAATACTCGTAAGTATCTCGTATATATACAAGCAATAGTCTGGAGTTTTAAGAAGGATCCGAGAGAACTTTTCAAAAAATGTATTGGCATGTCAAATTTTATACAAAATTTTAGTATGTTGGTAAGGCTACCAAGAACTTCTTTAAGCTTGTTACTTGTGTTTTCGTGATTTATATATTAACATTAAAATAATTTTATAATTTTTGTCCTATCGGTTATATATTCTTTTAATTGTTATGTCTTATATGTCCAATTATTATTTTGATCCTTTCTCTTATGATTTTATAATTTAGAAGTATCTAGTACCTTGAATACAAGAAGCTGCAACGGAATCTGTGGTAGGCTTTTGCACTTATTACTGAATGTATTTTTCATTTCCGGTTTGTGAATGGACATTTTACTAAATCTGAGCTGATCTGATTCGTGTAGCGCTGTGTGCCATTTGGCTGGTGTCTGATTTTACAAATCAATTTTTGTCATTACTGTGTCATAACTTACAATATCATTAAACTGTTTGTTTTATAGATTTTGTTTCATAGATTATTTAAACATTTTGTATTGTTGTTTATGTCCATTTGTCTTTAATTCCCTTTCAATTGAATCTTCCCTGTTTCAGGAGCAACTCCTAATTCAGGAGCAATAATTATTGGGTCAGCAAAAATAAAAGTGGATTCCTGTTATAAAATCAACATCTAGCAGCAAATAATGACCATGGCAACAGTGAATTAAAATGTATACATGTTAGCTCTGTAAAATATCAATAGATTTAACAAACTTTTTCAGGATACCTCAAATCACGTTTTTGGTGAATTGGTGCTATCGCTGAAAACGAACAAAAAAGTGCATAAGCATGAGGGGTTCACACTCTACTATTGTTCACTCTGCACATTGGCAATTCAACATTTCTTGCATTTCAGGATCAACCGAATGAAGATCATATCCCAAGTAACATAGCCAAAACCATCCAGCTTTATTTAGTTTTATTAAAGTCTTATAAAAGCCACTAGATATCAATTCGGTTTTAGTATGGCAGCAAGAGGTGCCAACAGGTTTCAAATTTTAGACAGGTCTATAAGAACCTACACAGTTTCTTGACAACGATCTTAAAACCTTGACTTCTAAAATTCCTTTTACTCTTATCAAAGGTTTTATTTTGACTTTATGAACTCATAAAATGCTGTTTTGAAATACCGTTTTTGAACTCATTCATGTTATCTTATTATGGACAGTTGAACAAGCATTTTAAAACCATTGTGCCTCCAGTAAATGCATTAAACGGATAATTTGCATTGAGGAAAGCTACCAAATGACTAGAAAGTTTAATAGTAGCCATTACGGAGATAAATTGGGTTTTTGGAAAAACTGTGATGTTTTTGCAATCGCCATATTGAAATATATGAAATAATTGATACGTGGAAAACTAAATACATCAAATTTTAAATGTAATACAATTGAACTGTATATCTGAGACCAACTTCGGTATTCGTTTAGATAACCTGATTGAATTCCATAAATTTTCAGGAGTTTCATTATTAATTTATCGAATATATTTCATTCAATTTTGTTTTTGTGTTGTAAGCTTGCATAATTTCCGAGGCGCATTAATTTTCACCTCTTATCGTGCCAATATTCACCATAAAATTTAATGCGTATATAATTTGGAGCATGATACGCTATGAAAAACTGAATTTGTTTTAGATACTTTTCTATCAAACATAATTTCCCGCAACACTAGCAACTTTTTCTTAGCCATTATTTACTGTTGAATGAATCAGAAGAGCAGAGAATGGAACAAAGCAGACCAAAAAAACCAACCACGATATCGCCATGAATTTTGACAGCTGTGGCCATTTGACCCTATGCTGGTTTTGATGGCGGCCAATAGGTTTTATGATGGTTCTCAAGAGGTCATCAGAGATGGCATTTCGCACTAATGTTACGCCGGTGCGTGAGATTTGTACGTTCACAGAGGATACAACCATAACTCACCTCAGATAAAGCAAAGTGCTCTTTTATTCGGTGAAAAACAGACAGTGTGGAAGTGTGCGCCTGTAATGGGATTACCTGGAGTGAGTGAACCACACTTTCTTTCAAACGATCGCGCTCACGTGCTCTCATCTTTCTTCGCCTACGTGCTCTCGCCTGCGATCACTGCCGCGTACGCTGCGGTGAGGACGCACCAGTGCTCTTTCTGTGATTCGCTGGTGCGATTGAAAGTTAAAACATCGTCGGAGTTGCAGAAAATGTCCGAAAAAAGGAAGCGGGAAGAAACATTATTATTTCTTCCTTAGTTATGTAGCGTCAAAGCGAATTTGCAATCACTGCTGTATATTAGCAGAAGAGCCCACGCCAGTGAGCTCACTGGGGCGCACGCGTCAGGGAATTTATCTGCATTCGCTTCTGTGAATTTGAGAGCTCTTCTTCTCACTCTAGCGCGATCGAGTGTAGTGTGAGTAAAAACCATTTTTCTCCACTCACATGCGCTACCCGCATGCAAACACGGGGGTGAATATAAACAAGAGAGAAGAGCTCTCGTTGAGGTAGGAAGAGTGTGTGGAAAATGTTCAATCTCTCTCTACCACACTGAGGATATGGACATCACTGGAGGTCATAACATCTTTCACTAGTACATTTTCAAAATCTTTATGGTCTTAGAAAGGTTTTATTGATTGGTTTACACAATCGTCTATACAGTGGGCCACTTTGTACACATTTTGGCTTTATATATGCATAGAGGAGGTGTTGGTGGACAAAACAGTTTTGAATGTAGTTTCATCAACAAAGCCGGGAAGAGTGCTATACGGCTGGAATAGAACTGAAATTGTTACTTGGGATATAATAGATACCAATGCTTGTAGTATTTTTCATTTAAATAAATATATACACTATTATATAAATATTTCATGGGAATGGGAGGGATCATCAGGGCACCCGATTGAAGCACTCTGGATGGGGAGAGTGGGAATGCCAACTCCCCATTGCTAACAGTATGTGAATAGAGGACGGGCCCTTCTCTTCAACAATTGGGGCATCCTCATATTGCTATTGGGGCATCCTTGCTCCCTTGACCAATTGTTCAATCTTGTTGTTGGTAGGAGATTCCTTTTATCCCAGTGGAAACGTATAGGTAATGTTGCGATTCGATCCACCCAACCCGTTTTCGGCCCTTCATACAATGGCTCGATTAGGATAATCAGTGGTTATTAAAGCTTGATCAAGTCTAAGTGTGAGGAGAGCCCACTGCTGTTGGACTTAGTTTCCGTACTACAATGGGGTGTAGTACATATCATACATCATACAACATACTAGTTTTCAGAATCGTTCTCGAACTGGCCATTTTACTAAGAGTCAGATCATCAGAATATTTTAGACTGTAGCCAATCGCGATCAGATGAACACTTCCAATATTTGAACCAAAATTTGATTTATTTTACCAATCAATGATGAAAAACGATTCAGTTATCAAGTTAATGTGATTTGTTAATCATTTTCAGAATAGGCACAAAGCTTGAATAACCGATAAAGTACTGTTCAACGTTAACTCAAACAGCAAAATGTTGCATCACCCAAAGCAAATCAAGATAAAATCGACTGCTGACTTTGAAAGCCCCATTTGCATATAAAATGGTCAGTAAAATTTGTCCTCATCATCCATCAATATCTGCTGTGGATATTTTCGACAAATTTCATAATTCATGATGATACAAGCGCTTATCCTTTAGGGCAGTTGAAACATATTCCAACGCACTTATCCAGTGCAGTCGCACAGGGCAGAGTCTTTCTTCCTTTATCAGTCTTACTCCGATCCCGAGCCGAGGACGGCACTTATCTAATGGCTGATTAATTCGATGTTTGTCCTGTCGGAACCGA
The DNA here is from genome assembly GCA_034211315.2 of Aedes japonicus. Classification (NCBI taxonomy): domain Eukaryota; kingdom Metazoa; phylum Arthropoda; class Insecta; order Diptera; family Culicidae; genus Aedes; species Aedes japonicus. The sequence goes on from JASCZW010005818.1 coordinate 173,144, forward strand.
TGTTTACGGAAGCTCTTTATTGCAATAATTATATACCAATTTCGTGCTGCAGTGCAAGCGACTTATGTCAGAGCTATTGCCGTGTGTAGTGTGTAGTAGAATAAATTTGGCCAGAGGAAGCCGGATCGTCGCGCAGAGTCCAGATGCGATTCCAAACGCGCGCATTCGATCGCCGAACAACCTGCTATGCACAGTTATATGCAAGTGAGTGCAAGCTGCTGCATTCTGGTTCGGGGGTACGAAGATGGAGCACGCGTATGTCGCCTTTGCCTTGTTCCGCTCGCTCTCAAGATTCAGGTGTGTTTGATTTTTTATAGAGATTTTTTTTTATTCGCGGTCATCCTTTCGCATTCGCGTTCCATTCCTTTGTGTTTGTTGTCGTCGTTATCGTTAGTTGAAAGCATCTGTCAATTTGTTATCGCTCGGTGCGGAACGTGTTCATTTCGGCTCGGATGTGGAGAGGTGCAACAACTATTATCTTCGGGGGAAAAATGCGTACAACCGAACCGTTTCTGATGATTGTACACTTTGTTTGATAAAATATTTGACAGCGAAGGGGATCAATCATTTTTTTGCCACAACAGGTGCCGGGCTCGTTGTCACCAGGACGCCTTTGTTGTGTTTTGAGCGAATTCCAACGGGATTTCCGCAGGAACCGTAACGATTGAAAGCTGTTCCGCGATCGATCGAGCAGCTTGCGACTTAAATTGGATGCACTTTAATTGCAATGTGCTGTTCTAAAATGATTGAGTTTTTTTTCCGCTGGATGCATTTGCACGATTTTGTAATTAGGCGAAGATGGACAAGCAGTATTGGTTGAACAAAGACGGGAAAAAACTAGTTCTCCAGGAATTGTCCAAAACAAAATAATAAGTACCACTATCCTGCAAAGGCTAATCGGCTTAAATTATCTCTGCATCCAAAACTGCAAATAATATCTCAACACATTAAGTTTTTGCATGTAATCCATCATTATCCAGTCGAGAACACCTCATATCGGTATAATGCTCACACGTGCTTATGTCTGTTGTTTCACCCGACGAAGATGACGGCGAAGAACTTTATCAATTTCGGCAGAAAAAAAGAAGAAGAAGTAACTCTGACCGCACTGGCTTCTTAATAACACTCAATTGAGTATGGAAGTGCGTACGGCAGGGATGATGACTAGGTGGATCCTCCCAAATGGGATGGGAGTGAGACCAATTAGACCTGTTCACCATATTGCCATTGAAGGCCCTCGCCTTGGTGACCTTTGACTTATTGCTGGCACTCGATGGCAGATTAATGATTCTCCTGGCTGACAGGTGGTAACGTTAATGAGTACAATGGTGAATTACTGTGTATTTTTGGCTGGAACCAGTAGCTCTAGCCGTTGTCAATTGATGTCAATTAATGGACGAGACAGCAGTGTAAATGAGCATCTGATACCGCGTGTTTATCAATTATCGAGGGTTGACATGACACGAGGGTATTTCACTTTTCATCGCTTCTGTGTTACGCAAACTCACTTTTGGTTTTACTTCTACCAGGACCGGATCTGCTCTTTCGATTTGAACGGTAGTATGATTGTGGTAGGTGCATGTCCACTTGACTCCAAGTGTATGTATTTTTTTTTTATCAGTTCGTTTACTTGGAAGGCTCAATTGCGTTGCCTTGACAGAGCCGAGTTTTTTATAGATTCTTGATAACATGATTGATTTTATTCAATACTAGCTGATCCCGGTGCGAGCGTTGCTACGCCTGCAACTAAATGAATGAACATTACATAGAACGGACGCTTTTTTTTAATGAGTTTTATTGAGTAATAAGGAGTTCAAACTTCTATCAGAACATTCTTCTTACCCAGACAATACACAATTTGTGGCTTAAGTTACCTGGATAATTTCTACGGATTGGTTGAAATTTGTGTTTGAATTCACCATAGAAACATTTCTTGCATTCAAAAACCCCGCATACCATTTTTGATTCCATTGCTGTGATTAGTTCTCAAGCTATGTAGAAATTTGTGTTTCATTTGTATGCGAGCCGGAAAGGGGAAGCGGTCTCAAACAATCATAAGAACCTTCCCCAGCCCCAAAAGTACCTGCATACATATTTTCACTCCGATCGGTCAGACAAACAGTCAGACAGAAATCCATTTCAATATAAATAAAAATCCTGTTTGCAATAACCCCCACATGCCAAAAGTGGTTTCATTTACTTGAATAGTTCTCGAATTATGCAGAAAATTTCGTTTCATTTGTATGAGAGCCCCATCCCCTCTCAGAGGGCAGAGTGGTCTCTCACACCATATAGAAATATGTCTCTCCTTCAAAAAAATCCACAATGCCAAATTTGATTCCATTTTGCTTTATGAGTTCTCGAGTTATGCATAAATTTGTGTTTCATTTGTATGGGAGTCCCCCCTCCCCTTCACAAAAGGGAGGGGTCTCAAATTAGCATTGAAACAGTATTCATCTACAAAAACCTCCAGATGGCAGATTTGCGTTTCCAATTTGCTTGCATTAGTTCTCGAGTTATACAGAATATTGTATTTCATTTGTATAGGAGCCCCCCCCTTTCAGGGCGAAGGGGAATCTGAAACCATCATAGAAACCTTTCTTGCCTTTAAACCTCACACATGCTATATGTCAGACATAGTAAGATCCTTTCCCGGACCCAAAACCCCTGCAATACAAATTTGCATAGCGGTAGGGATAGTTCTCATGATTGGTTTAAATTTGTGTTTCGTATGTATGGTAGCCCCCCTTTTCAGAGTGAGGAAGGGGTCTTAAATTACCACAAAAACATTTCTTGCCTTCGAAAACTCACCCATACCAATTTTGGTTCCATTTGCTTGATTAGTTCTCGAGTTATGCAGGAATTTGTTTTTCATTTGCATGGGATCCCACCCTTTCTAGAAGCGGGAGGGCTCTCGAACTATCATAAGATGCTTTCCCGGACCCAAAAACCACTGAATACAAATTTGCAAAGCAGTAGGTATAGTTCTCATGTTTGGTTGAAATTTGTTTCATTTGTATGAGTGCCCCCCTTTCTAGAGAGAGGAGGGGCTTTGAACCACCATACAAACATTTCATGCCTTAAAAATCTCGTTCATTCCAAATTTGGTTCCATTTGCTTGATTATTTCTCGAGTTATGCAGAAATTTGGGTTCCATTTGTTTAGAGCACCTCCCCCTTCCTCCTCATATGACGGAAGAGTCTCCAAATCAGCATAGAAACATTTCCCTCCTTCAACTTCCCACATGTGAAATTTGGTTCCATTTATCTTGTTAGTTCCTCGAGTCATGCAAGTATTTGCGTTTCATTTGAATAGGTCCCCCCCCTCAGAAAGGGGTGGGGTCTCAAATCAACATAGAACAATATTTTGTCTTCAAAAACCACCACATACAAATTTGGTTCCATTTGCTTGAGTTGGTTCTCGGGTGTCATGCTGAACAGTGTATTTCATTTGTTGTCGGAGACCTCCCCCCCCCCCCCCTTAGGATGGGAAGGGGTCTCAAACCAACATAGAAACATTTTTTGTCTTAAAAAACCACCACATGCTAAATTTCGTTCCGTTTGCTTGATTAGATCCCGAGTTATGCAGAATATTGTGTTTTATTTGTATGGGAGCCCCCTTTTATGACGAGGAGGGTTCTCAAGCTACCATAAAAACCTTTTTGCCTTCAAGAAAACTCACACATGCTAAATTTGGTTTCTTTTGCTTGATTAGTTCTCGAGTTGTGTAGAAATGTGTGTTTCATTTGTATGAGAGCCCCTTTCATGTGAAGGAGGGTCTCATACCATCATAAGATTATTCTCCGGCCCCAAAAATCTCTGCATGCAAAATTTCCACGCCGATCAGGTCCTTCCCGCTCGCGAGTTAAATCGTGACAAAGGAAACCCCAACTCATTTTTATTATATAGATTTAGAGGGATTCCATCCAGAATGTGCCGGAAATCCCAAAAATCATACCCGATCATCATTGATTTGGATGAAACTTGGCACATGAGTTCGGTACGTTGGAAAAAAAAAATTCCACTGGTGTTAAGATAATTTGGGTTCAAGAGTAACTTTTGAGATGGGCGTATGTGTTTTTCCAACATTTTACTTGAAAAATCGTAGTTCAAAAACCATTACATTTAGAAAAAACTTTATATAAAGGAATTGTAGGGAACTAAAAAGCCTTTCTTATAAAAATATACACAGAAAAAAAAATTTTTTTTTCATCAAGAAAAAATCAAAAATAATTACTAAAAATAAAATATCTAAAAAAACATATTTTTAATATTTTTTAATTTGTTGTATGGAAATTTGAGGAAAAAAGACACGTTTTAAAAAAAACTCTAGGATGGACGCTCTTATAATAAAAAAGTTTTTCAAATAGCGAACTTTGGTGTATATTTCAAATTTTGGTTATTCATTCTTATAAATAAATTTTGATGTTACAATATGGTTTTGGAGATCATTACAAACAATAATAATGATAATGATAAACCACGTAAACGCAACCGTTTTCAAGATATTTCTGATTTTTCTTTCAATAAAATTTCAAAACCTCAAAAAATACGCCCTTTTCATAAATTACTCGTGATATTAAAACAACAATAGCTAACGATTGTTTCTCTTGTGTTTTTAGCCTTTTTTAAAACACATGTATGTGCCTCTTACTTACTCTTAACAGCTCGTCGATTGAAAAAGCTTCACTTAAAGTTGTAAGACAAAAATAATGAATTATGGTTGGATTTATATTTATATATACCCATTTATTAGTCTCGGTCATTGATAATATTACATAAACATTATATAAACTATTGATTGCTTTTATATATATTATGAATCCTGCCTTCTTCGTCATTCGAAAACAGTTTTACAAAAACTTCGTTTTCTGAAATTGGAACGAATGAGTGGTACTTTTATTGTACCTGCAATCGTTTTAGTCTGTCGGTAAATTTCATTCCATTCTGCTACCTGTTCCTTACTCTTCATGTGATACATAACAAGACAACATTTTGTTAAACAATCATCACTTCTTTGATTCGCCCATTCGAATAACTCTAATGCACTTTTTATAGGGTGTTCATGTTGTACAGCAAGGCTTGCATATCTTGCCATTTCGTTTTAATGTACCACCAATTGCATCGCAAGGTCCCTTACCGTGGGATGTTGCGAAAAAATGCCATTCAGCATCAATATTGTATTTCTTTTAAACTTACAAAAGCTTACAAAGTTCTTCCTATTTTATATTGGATGCGTCTCGTCAGACATAAACGTAGCTTTCTTTACTTTAATTTTTGTTTGCAAAAAGCTTATTAGTTTTGGAAATAAACACCTGCACCGCAATCGTATCATGTTTCAACACTTCTGAGATAATAATGAAACTGATATTTTTAAGTATTCCAGATTCCGTGTAATAAATGACAAAGAGGTGAATAGTGGCTTGCTCATTACTCCAATAACTACTGAACATCTTGAAAAACAAATGACCATTTTCAGAAAAATCACAAATTATTACTTCGCCGTCTTTAAGACAACTTTTATAATCTCAAAGAAACTAGACTGCTGAGATTTGACAAAATCGTGGGATACTAATCGTTTCAACTGCAAACATAAGCAATAAATTCATCAATTGGTTTTAACAAGTGTCTTCTAAACTACATCTATCAGTTGAAATCCATTGCTCAAAAGATATTTCAACTACCACGTTTTTTCTAATTTGTCTGTTAAACTACTCTCAAAATCTGAAAAGCCTGGACATCGTTCGCGTTCACGATAACATTTTTTGTTTCTAGTTGATGAGCTACATATCATTTCTTCAAAACACAATTGCAATCATTCTCGAATGAATATTTTCTAAGATCATGAAGCATCAAGTAAATGTTCTCATGAATGGTGCAAACACAAATGTTATGAGAACCTGTGCTGCCAAGTAATTTGCAATGCTTTGGTCTTAGTGCTACAAAGAACTAAACCCAACAGCATTTTTGATGCATCTCTTGAAATTTAATGAAAGCTTCTCTTAATGAACAAACTAAAAGGCGCTTTTGAATGTGGACCCTCTTACCTTCATCTCACTGAAACGTAGTCGTTCATACCGAGGGTTGCTCGTGTAATCTCATCACTGTCGTAAAATTGCAAAATTTGGTTTTTATTTCCGGGTTCAGACCGTGTCCAGCTTTTCGTTAGGGGCAGCTAAAACACCTTCGTACTTTGCAAGGAATTTAGCTTGTGATACGATGTACTTGTTTGTTATTCCAAATTCTGCCATTACTCTTTGATTTGTCCAAGATTGTGGTAAAACCGAAAGTATCTGCTTGCCAGTCGTCCCTCGAAGTTTCTGGATCAGCATACCGGTCCTTTAGCTGCGCGATTATTTCGTCATATTCGGCTGCTTTCACTTTCAATTGTTCCAGGTCATCCTCCTCCGCTTGATCCCCAAATATGTGTGTCCGAATGCCGTTTGAAACATCTTTGAACTTTTTGCAGGCATAATTTACGTTCAGGAACTTTTTAGCCGATAATGGCGAAACGTTGATTCAGCTACGCCCTTGTTAAATAGCTCAATATTATGGCGCCTTGAATAATCTTGCACACTGCTATCAGATGGCACTGACATTAATGATATTGCCGATGGCGTTTCCTCGAGACCATACAAGTCTACTTGCCGTGATGTAGATGGTTGTGGATCCATAATGTTAGTAATTGATGGTTTCTCACTAGGCTCCGAAATTGCAGCATAGGATTGTTCCGTTCTATTTAAATGCAAACGACAATTATCACAAATCATCAAAAAGTGTCCAAATGTGTTTTGCCCATAAACTTGAGTTTTTGACATTTTGTTCGGTTAATTTACGAAGGTTTTTTGAGCACCGTTTGGTAGGAAACGGCATACAACACTTCTTCATGTTAAACTCCATTTTCAGTTCACTCAGATAGATTTTACTGATGAATGCGACTATGTATGAGCATATATATTGGCTGTGGTACCTTTGGAAATGCAGGTATAAAACATCTCTGGTAGTTTACAGGCAGCGTACATTAGCTGTTTTTTATGAGAAGATATACCTGACATACGTTATAGCTGCTATTTGTCTACCTACCTTAAACAATATGTGTTACTTTCATCGCTACATCACCGAACTGTTCGGAGTGTAGTTTTCCACACTACACCCGACCTCTAACATCGTTGGAGCTTGGCAAAATAGTCAGCAGTTCGATTAATATGCTTCTTCTATATGACCCTCCGCATAATTTCATCATCTGTCCATTTCACACTTGTCGCCCCTGCGACATCTATCTCGCTGTTACTTTCATCGCTTTAGCAAATTCGCTCCCTTCATTCTCTGAGCGGCCCGACCGATACAGCCATAAAACAATTATAAATATATTGATTGCAATATTAAAACAATAGTGCTATTTATCTTGTTCTTTTCAAATGAGTCTTCTTATCATCCTGATATCAAAAGAAAAGAGGACATTAGAGTAATGTGAACGTTATAATATGAAGATCTTGGAAAATTTATCATTTCTGGTGGAAATCTCGATTAACTTAAGAGAAGAGCGAATTTTCTGAGGTTTTTCATTCTATTGAAATAAAATCCGAAAAATCTCGAAAACGGTTTGCGTTCAGGTGATTTATCATTATCATCATTATTGTTTTTAATGATCTCCAAAAATCATATTAGTATAATTAATTTTCATTTATAATAATGAATAACCAAAATTTGAAATATGCACCAAAGTTCGCTCTTCGGAAAACTTTTTTATTATAAGAGCGTCCATCCTAGAGTTTTTTTCAAAACGTGTCTTTTTTTCTCAAATTTCCACAAAACAAATTTGAAAAATATTAAAAATATGTTTTTTTATATTTGATTTTTAGTATTTATTTTCGATTTTTCTTTATGAAAAAAATTTTTTTTCAGTGTACATTTTTTTACAAAGCCTTTTTAGTTCTCTACAACTCTCCCATATAAAGTTTTCTCTAAATGTAATGGTTTTGAACTACGATTTTTCAAGTAAAATGTTGGAAAAAAAACATACACCATCTCAAAAGTTACTCTTGAATCCAAATAATCTTAACACCAGTGGATTTTTTTCAACATACCGAAGACGTGTACCAAGTTTCATCAAAATCGAAGATAGTTGAGTTTGGTGACCGACCGATTTGGCGTGGAATCAGTCTTTAGTAGAACTTGGACTGTTTACGCGCAGTTTACCAAGATGGAAGGAATGAATTGGACAAGGGAACATGGAATTTGGTAATCTCATCAGATAGTTGACACTTCAGTTTGGGGCCGGGGAAGGTTTTATGGTAGTTAAAGACCCCTCCCTTCTCTGGAAAGGGACGCTCCCATACAAATGAAACACTAATTTCTACATAACTCGAGAACTAATCAAGCAAAAGATACCAAATTTAGCAAGAAAGGTTTCTATAGTAGCTTGAGAACCCTACCCGCCCTAAGAGGTTGGGCTCCCATACAAATGAAATACAAATTTCTGCATTACTCGGGAACTAATAAAGCAAATGGAACCAAATTTGGAATGTGGAGGTTTTTGGAGGTTTTTTAGATCACTTCCCGGTTGAAGTGGGAGAAGGAGGAGGGGCGGTGGAGGGAGTTGGGGCCGTTATACAAGTCAAACAAAAATTTATGCATAACCTGAGAACTATTCAAGCAAATGAAACCACATTTGGCATGTGGTTTTTATATATTAAAATTCTGTCTGTCTTAACGATAGCCGTAAAGATGTATAAGCAGGGGTTTTGAGGTGGGAAGGTTCTTGTGGTTGTTTGAGACCCCTTCTCTCATCTGGAAGGGAGAGAGCTCTCTTACAAATGAAACACAAATTTCTGCATAGCTTGAGAACAAAAACAAGCAAATGGAACCAAAATAGGCGTGCGGGGTTTTTTGAATGCAAGAAATGTTTCTATGGAATTCCAAACACAAATTTCAACCAAACATGAGAATTATCCAGATAACTAAAACACAAACTGTGTATTTCTCGGGCGAGAAGAATGTTCTGATAGAAGCTTGAACCCCTTCTAGTCAAAAAAACTCTTTCCAAAAAAAAACATTTTTCATTCATTTTGTTGCAAAAAATCCTAGACCAGACCGGAAATCGAACTCAGCCACTTCCAGAGTGGTGTTTCTTTGTCAGCTGCACCATAACTGACTGAACTAAGGAAGGACCAAAGTCGTAAAGACCAATTTCCACCATAAGTTACGATTGAAGACATTTCGTACCTTTTGGAAACTTTGTGCTCCTTTTGATTTCCAAGGTCATCTGCTCAGTGCTGACCGGGGGAAACTTGGTCCTATACTCAATTATTTCATTATCTCCAATCCGCTCAACAAAGCGCAATATTTTTTCATATGGTGGGCGTAATATTAAAGTGAGATAACTCGCATTGAGTCTTCAAAATTTGAAAGATCAAGCAGGCAATCGGTGTTTAATCAGCTGGTACCTCATAACAAGATACTTGGAGTGGACCGGAAGATTCGGTAAGCTACCACTCCCCTCCAGTCATTTGGCGAACTGTCAAATCGAAAATATAAAATCCATTGAACAAACTGTCGAGTCGTTTCATCAGACTTCGTATACACGGTCAAACACAAATTTTGCATCAAAAATATTTCGCATCATTTTGTATTTGTTTTTAAGTATCAATAAATACAATTGTATTTGCATCTGTTTAGCAAATGGAGCTCAGTCAGTTAGTGAAGTTCAATCTTGCATCAATTACAGCTCATGTAATTTTCATTATCTTTACGAATGTATTGAAGTGCATTAAGATTTGTTGTTGAGTTCCTTGATTATCAAGATTTTCAGCCTTGTGCTGGTTCATCTCCGGTCGTAGTCACTCAAATAGCTTTTGGGTGTTTTCGTAACTTTTTCGATTCGAACTCGTGACTTTGGCGTGGGAGGTATCGATGCTAACCACTACCTCGGGGTAGCCCCTCACGTTTAGAATAGATGTGAAAGTCAATAAGCATAAAACGCCAAGAAAAAAGAAGAAGAAATATAGTTTTTGCTGTCATAAGCATCATCAATCTAGAGGCCGACTTGAGGTGTATTTCCTCGTGGTACAGCATGGTCAATCATTTACGTTTTGCCTCTTTGATACTGTTCATTTGAGCTTCTGCCTCTCAGAAACAGTTCGTTTTGGATTACGTTTTGGCTATTCGGTTTCTTTATAATCTGGATCTGGAAGTGATGTGAGATCACCATTCTTGAAAGCACAGACGTTGATGAAATTTCTGAACGATGTTGTGGTGTTATAAAACATTGGCCCGGCTTCGAAGGTACCTCTCAAAAGGCGTCCAATTTTTTCCTTCATGGAGTATTCTGGTGCTTCGCAAGCTAAAACGAGAACGGACTTCAGCTCAGAAAAAAACAGAGGCGATGCAAAACAGCTGATACTAAACGAAAGTTCAAGCAAGCAAGCATTTTTTTTTAGGCTCAGAATTCGTTGCACAAGACACATGTTTTTAGAGCGCAATGGAATTTTCGACGAAATCCTCGAAGTTTTTTGGAGTTTCGCCAGCAGCCAAAGGAAAAACTCCAGCATTCCCCGTTCAATATATGGCTTGGCGATAGAGAGGCTACCTGCGTCGCCGAAGCGACTGAGCATTTTGCGGAGCACTTTGCTTCGGTGTTCAAACAAAGCATAGCATATGATAATGAAGCTGAGTCTGCTGCCAATGATGTGCCAATGGATTTTTTAAATTTGACCTCGTTCGTTGTAACTGAAGAAACGATTATTGCTGCGTCGAGAATTGTTGATGACGGAATGTTCTGGGCGCAGTTTGAACATCACAGGGTGAGTAGTCGGAGTCGATGTTAGCGCCACGATGGGTCCCGACGTCGATAGTGTCGGAGAAGTGACGTCCGTCAATCAGAACGTGGCCCATTTGCGTTTCCGTCTGCTGTGAGTGATCTCCACGTGTACCGATAAGGGAGGCGCCACGAATAGCTATGTTCTTGGAGGCGGCGAAATCAATGAGCCGTACGCCGTTTTCGTTCGTCAGCTGGTGGGCGCTGGAACTTTCCAATCGTCGGTCTGAATTCACTCCTCTGGCCTACCGTAGCGTTAAGGTCTCCCTATGATGATCTTGACGTCATGACTTGCAGGCACCGGTCGTACTCACGTTCAAGCAGCGCGTAAGAATGCGTCCTCCTTGTCATCATCAGTGCTTCCGGGAGTGAGGGCTGTGCACGTTGATTATGCTGAAGTTGAAGAAGCGGCCCTTGATCTTCCAACCTGCACATATTTTCGTCGATCGGCCACCAACTGATCACGCCCCTCTGCGTATCGCCAATCACGATAAAAGCTGTCTCCCAGCTCAGTGTCTGTTGCCGCAGCTCTGGTAGATAGTATGTTTTACCTCTGGACGTCTCGCGCCATGGATCCTGTTCAACATACTTCCCTGCAGCGCTAAGATGCCGAACCCGCGGTCCTTCAGTAGTTTGGCGAGCATGCGGGCGGTGCTCCCAATAAAGGATTGAGAAATCGGCAGTTCCATGTACCGAGGTTTCCAATCGTAAGTTCTTTTTTGTTCGCTGGGGTCGTTGCAGTTGGTTTCGGCTTTTTACGGCTGGCTCCTAGTGCCGGACACCAATCCCCTTCCTTTCGGAGGACCATAGTGCACAGTTGAGCTTAGAGTCCTTTACTGGCACTCGGACGTCGATCAGCCGCCCTAATATAGGCGACAGAGACTGTTGTGAGCCGCACCTCCTGGAGAACAGACGCTCCAGGTTTGGCAGAAGCAAACCCCTTCCCCTGTCAGCCCACGATCAAAGTTCCC